>JAKUCM010000674.1:0-82500 GCA_023374145.1 Lepidium sativum | reverse complement strand
ATTTTAAAATTGAATAGTTAAAATCAAATTATACAATAAATTATTTATACAACATTTAAAATATATAATTAATATAATTATTTATAATCTAAAAAATCAAGAATATTTAAATTAAATGAGATAATAACAATTAAATTTTTTATCAAAAACTGGATCAATATGATTTTATCCCTAGCATAAATTTCATTATTACCTACTGCTTTTGGTGGGAGGAGTCAAGTCATTAATGCCAAAGTCAATTAGCTGAAATCGTAACTAGTTCTCGACGTAAAGCTGGATACCCAGAAATTCAAATATTACAAAAACTAATAACTAGTCTAGTCTTCCTAATCCTAATAGAGTTAAATTTACTAACCCAATTAATCATACACTAAATAAGGCTTGCACATTTGGTCTAGACTAAATGATAATAAAAATAAAATAAAATTTTAAACCTTTCCTTCCCACATGAATAAGGCTTTGGGAAAAGTCCACTTAAGGAAATCTAAGGCTTGTACGAGCCTTGTGCCAACAGTGCTGGTTCATGCTACGCCAGATTTTGATACATTGTAACTAGCAAAATGACAGTAACACAGTTGAATTTGAAAGGATTTCATACCTCATATTAATAGAATATGGAGATTATGCAACGTTACAAATATAGTAAAAATTAAATGCAAATAAAAAATTTAACAAAATTTAGATGAAATTTATTTTAAACAACTAAAAATAATATTTATTGGATATAATATTTTGCTATATATACATGAAATTTTCATACGGTAGGCATCAATCACTCTCTCTCTCTCTTTCTCTCTCTCTCTCCCTCTCTTTCCCTCAGTCTCAAATATCACGAAACTGGCTAAGAAAAGTAAAGGTCAATATAACTAACCTTCAAGTTACTGTAAAAAAAAGAAATGCTCAGGTTTCAAAAAGGCTAGTGAACTATGCACATTTTGTGCTCTAGAGATCGACATTTCACATCCAACACTGTCTTCGATGAAGCAAAACCATCGAAGTCAAACCTCTGTAAGACATAAAATATTTTTAGCCTGGTCATGAGTTCTTTTTTTGATGAGTATCGTTGCCCAACAACCAATGCGAGTGCTGACATCTCTATATCCAAATACTCAGCATTCAAATCCAACCCCGTTGCTTGCTCCGACAGGTTTTTCTTCTTTTCTTCCTTCAATTTTCTACGAACACTGATATAATCTTCATCATCCGAGCTTGCGCCATCCATATATCGAAACAGTCGAATCTGAATTCCTCATCCTCGTCCTCAGCATGTTCACCTTCATGTTTCACATTTTCTGGTATACGCTCATTGTTTGGTACACCTCTACTAAACACCGGATCAACTCTACTACACCAAACATACGAGGCATCATTCTCCGACTTACATTGGAATTGGAATTTCTCGTCAACGTTTCTCCAACTACACTGACCTTTTTCAGGGTAACTCACTGAAACACGAGATCTAGTGGTAATTTCGACACATAGACGCATTGCTTCTTTACCAAATTGTGAAACAAACACTTGCATTTGTCTATCATTACTCACAATTACAGGGGGAGTATCTTCTGGTAGTGACTGAATGACAACATTTGGCATGTAGCTTAGTTTTATCTCATGACAATGTGCATCCAAACCAAAATCGGCATAGACCATCTCCAGAAATTCATCGAGCCTTAAATTTTTGACAATGCCTATGATCCGACACCCGTACGACTGGTCCACCGAAAATATCCATCGATTTTCATTAAAACTCCATATCCCACAAACCAAAATGATTTGATCCATAGATCTAAACATAAACAGAAAAAGCAAAGGAGCAGCGAAGAAGTAAAGGAGCTTCAAGAAAGCTACAATGGCGTCACTTACGGAGGAATCAGTTGGATGCGCGGCAGATGAGATAATAACTGAGGGGTAAATACGTAATTTAAGCTCTACTACGAAAGTAGGCTAGGTTTCCAAAACTAACTCTACCATACTGCAGTATGTCCGTGTAGAAGAGTTGATTAGAGCACAAACAACAACTCTATTATGCTGGAAATCTAACTCTACTAAGCACACTTCACCTCTATCACGCTGGAAATCTAACTCTACTACACACGAAATTTCATTAATGTCAACTCTACTAAGCATACTTTAACTCTACTGCTCTGGAACTCTAACTCTACCATACTGCACTTTGTCCATGTGATAGAGTTGATTAGAGCACAAACAACAACTCTACTCTACCAAGCACACTTCACCTCTATCACGCTGGAAATCTAACTCTACTACACACGAAATTTCATTAATGTCAACTCTACTAAGCATACTTTAACTCTACTGCGCTGGAACTCTAACTCTACCATACTGCACTTTGTCCATGTGATAGAGTTGATCGCTTACGTGGCATATTTCATTAATGGCATTTTCGTAATAACGTTTTTTTCCTCATTTAAAAAGGGAAAAATGGTATATAATAAATTAAAAAAAATATTCTAGTAATTTACAAACATTTTCTCTATTCTAGTAATTAACACTTAATTTCGCTCTAATCTAGCAAATCACCCTAAAAATTAGATGATAAATTTTTTATTTATTTAGTGAACTAGCAATTAATGGGACACAATTAGATAAATGGAAATTGGTCACAAAGTTTCTTTACACAAAGCAACCAAATATCATTTCAGCGGTTGTTCATTAAATACTTAGATTTGTTCAGGCTTCAAAAATATGTGCTCGAAAACCGATCTGAAGAAATAGAAAAGTTAAATAAATTTATAATATATTAACACAACACACAAAGCTTAACAAGAAGAGAAAGCTTTTGCAAGAAAGAAAAAGAAACCTAAAAGAAGCAAAAACTCGAGACATTAGCGGACGAACACTAAGATGAAATAGGCCCGCTAATATACCCAACGTCCCTGTTGCAATATGATGAGAGGTTATTCCTCCCGAAACAAAAATGTCGATGACTGCAGGTGATGTGGTACCTAGCCCTTGATATGTATGCATTTTCACTAGTTTTAGGTATCTAATTAAGTTCATTCTGCATACATCCCGTGCCATTTGCTTCATATTTGACTTCTTTTCTCTTCATTTGCATAGTTTGCATTTGCATAACATACACTTTGTATATAGAGTTGTTTTCAGGAACACATAAGCATATTTGAATACTGATCCAGACCAAAGATGAAAGGGAACAACAAGACTTGAGAAGAAAGTGCATTCTGAAACAAAATAGAGCAAATGATAGGCAAATCAAGCACAACTCGACCATTCCTCCTCGAGTTAGTGGTCAAGTTGATCCGAGTGATACAACTCATCCACTTCCTGCTCGAGTTAGTGGTCGAGTTTATTCTACTCTGGCAAGCAAATCGAGTTGATTTCACTCTAGCAGACATGTCAAATTGATTCCACTCTGAGACATGTCAAGTTGATTCCATTATGGGTGATAGGTCGAGTTGATTCCATTTTGGGTGACAGATCAAGTTGATTCCACTTTGGGTGACAAGTCAAGTTGACTTCACTCTGGTCTATATATCGAGTTGATTCCATTTTGGGTGAATCTCTATTTGCTAACAATGATACTCCATAACCACCTCCTAAGGAATTATGCAAGCTACCCAAATTGGACCTTGGACCTAAGATAATTTTGTAATCAAATGCATTTATGGATGAAGTAATTGAGTACATGGGGAAGAGCATCAAGCGTCCCAAACCATTTGCTAAAGTCAAGTAGTTTCTGTTTCCAACAAAGCTCAAATATTTTTGGCTAGGACCTTTCAACGTCAAAGAGGTTATGCCTTGTGGAGCCATCACTTTTACTAACAAGTATAGATGATTTTCAAATGACTGGGCAAAAACAGAAGTTCTACGTGGTTGCTGGAACCACTTCAGTTGGCACCTCAATTCCTCACTCTAAACCACCCCAAGTCTAATGAGACTGAAAGTTAAGCTTAGAGACTATAAAAAAATTCACTTGAGAAGAAGTCCCATGGTATCCTTGTATATATTTCTTTAAGTTTTTATTATTTTTGAGTTATCAAGCCGCATAAAGGGAGTGTGAGCATGAATTGGGTATGAAACAAAGGATTTGAACTGATGAATGTAACTCGAAACCTCACATCGAGGTGACACATCAAGCTGAGAAGACCGAGCTTATTTCCTACCAAGACAGGTCCAACTCGACCACTTACGTAAGCCAGGCCATCGAGTTGAGCTCATACTTAACCCCGAGAACCAAACTCGACCTCACACATCGAGTAACACATTGAGTTGAGGAATAAATTAATCCAAACATAGTGTAGTTGTGTCCAATGCTTTCTACTTGATTCTCCTTAAGGTACCAAATCCATCGTTTCACTATAAATATTGTTGCATCATTCATCATTTTTTATTTGTCTAGAATTCTCATTTCGCTTTTGTTACACAAGAGACTATGTAATTTAAGTTTAGGAGGGTTCTAGATGTGTTTAACCAAGTTTTATGTGTTCTTAGTTTCAAAATTTTGCACTTGAGTCTGCATGACACCATAAAAATTTGATTTTTTTGAAAATTCATTCCACAAAAATAGAGTATCGTGTAGTTGCATTCATGTAAGTCGAGTCTAGTCACTACATTAGGAATTAAGATGACTTAACCGTTTAAAACTTGTTGATTTATTTGTTGGTTCTATGATGCATTCCATGCTTGCTCTAAAAGTTAAGACCGCACCATGCTGTGAATGTTTAGTTTGAGCTTAATGCCTTGATTAAAACATGATTTGATCTGATGTCATTCCTTACTAAGTGATAACCTTAATTTGACTATCAATTATCAAGTCTATGCATCAAGTTTGAACTTGTGGATTGCACATAATACTTGGATTTACTTTACCATTTGCATATATTAATCCAAGTAGACTCCCACCTTGAACCTTGCCTTCTTTCGAACCATCCATTGCTTGTTGTGTGTTAAATGAGGTTTAATTTTTGGTATAAACTTGGCATAAAGTGTTAAGTGAGAACCAACAAGAATATGACTTCACGTAGATGCTGGTTCACAATTTTTGAATCAATTAGGATTAGGTTGTTTCTAATTCTGCGTGTGGGAAGCTTATGTGTTATGCTTGGGAAAGGAATGAAAGAAAGAATGGGTAAAAATTCCTAAGTTAAAAGAGTCTAAGGAGAGAAAAATCTGAAAGTTATGTGTTATAGTAAAGGTTTTGGGGGAATGAAAGTATGAAAAAGGTTCTAAGCAAAAGAAAGAAAAAAAGACAAATGTCTAGAAAATCTTATAGTATAAGAAAGAATAAAACCAAAGTTGTATGTATAAAACCTAAACCGCTAGAAGTCACTAAATAAGAACTATCTCCTTAGATTGACAATGGGAAAAGCTTGAGAAGTTGATCTAAAAAGTGGTGCGACTAAAAAGATAGCCTTATGTTGAAAGGATACATTTAAGATCATTTTCTGGAATTAGATTTGATCGATTTTGAGTGCATAGGTATATGAAGTCTTGTTTTTGTATGCATATATTGGCTCCCATCTTCAACATTATGCTAAAACTTATTCCCATTCATTGAGTGATTCGTGTGATGAATTGATAGACCAATTACTAAAAGAGATCAATTTAATCTCTTAGGTCTTGCCTTTTACCAAACAAGTTCCTAGAAAATGCATAACTTGATCCATGATTTTGTGCTAGTGAATAAAATGATGGTTAATGTGAATGCATATGTAGGTTGATACTGAACTTAGATTGAATTGCGATTGACATGGCTAAAGTTTTTAAGTAAGTCTTGCTTAACTTGGATCTCCAAACTTCAACTAGGACATTAAGTTTACATTTAAATTAGTTTGTTTCAGTTATGAATTCCCAGTTCGCAACTTCTTTTCCTCCTTAGCTCTATGCATTTTCTTGAGAGCAAGCAAATCAAAATTTGGGGGGAGTTAATATATATGCATTTTTTCTAGTTTTCGGTGTCTCATTCAATTCATTTTGCATATCCATGACATTTGCATCCTGTTTAAATCCCTTTCTCTTCATTTGCACGATTTGCATTTGTATAGCATACACATTGCATTTGAAGTTTTTTTAAGGAACATTTGAGCATATTTGATGGCTGATCCAAACCAAAGATGAAAGGGAATAACGAGACTTGAGAAGAAAGTGTATTCAGAAACCAAATGAAGAAAACGATGAGGAAATCAAGCACAACTCAACCACTCCTCCATGAGTTAGTGGTCAAGTTGATCCTGGTGATGCAGCTCATCCAGTCCTGCTCGAGTCTATGGTCGAGTTGATCCACTGATGCAGCTCATCCACTCCAACTCAAGTTAGTGATCGAGTTGATTATACTCTGGCATGTAGGTCGAGTTGATTCCACTTCGGCAGACAGGTCGAGTTGATTCCCCTCTAGTAGACATGTCGAGTTGATTCCACTCTGGTAGACAGATCGAGTTAATTCCACTCTGGTAGACATGTGGAGTTGATTCCACTCTGGCAGACATATCTAGTTGATTTCACTCTGGTAGACAGGTCGAGTTAACTCCATTCTGGTGACAGGTCGAGTTGACTCCACTTTGACAGATAGGCCGAGTTGATTCCACTATATTAGACAAATCGAGTTAATTCCACTATGACTGACAAGTCAAGTTAACTCCACTCTGGAAGATAGTCCAAGTTGCCTGCTCCAGTTGAGCTCTTGGTCAAGTCAATCTTTCACCATCCGAATTTACCATTCCACTCGAGTCACTATTCGAGTGGATCATGTTACCAACCACCTTGACATGCCGTTTCAGCATATGGGCTGAATTGAATTTGGACTGACCACTCAGTGGGCTGCTTTGAATAGGCTGAGATATTTTAGGTTTTTAAGGAGCAGCAATATAAATACTTTTTGTTGTTGCCGAAACCATCTACCTGAGTTTTATTTGCCTCTTTTGTGAAAGAATCCCTTTTCCACCTTGTAAGGCAAGAGAAGACTTTCTCTTTATAATTTGTGAATACAATTTTTGTTTTCTTTTAATCTTTTCCATCACTTTTTTTTTAGTTCACTGTATGATGTTGCCTAATGTGATTATGACTTTTGCTGTTTTTGTTTATTTCATGCTTTTCGAGTATATCCCATAGGGTTTTTGAGGATGGGTTATATTAGTGTGGATTTTAGGTTTCCTAGGTTGCTTATGAGCAAAAAAGTTTAGATCTCATATGTTTTGGTGCTGTTAATGCTTATTTCACTGTGATCAATTGAAATATGTTCTTAGACATTCTAGCCCCTAACAAGTGTTTGATAGAATGTCTGATCGAACCAAATTTAGAGATTCACACTCTTAGCTCGAGGGATCGACTATCTAAGGTGTTTATCTGCTAGATTGAGTTGTCTTCATGTCGATTAGGTTGTTAAACGCGTATGATGATAGAGTCTGTTGATAGCCTCACTGAGATTGTTTACCATGAAAGTGAATTCATTAGTCTATAAACCTCATTGTCTAGGGTTTTGCTCTGTTTGATTTTTGTTAAGAACCCTAGTTGATTTAAGTGATCCACTAACTCATGACTTCTACTCCTTAAGAACCAACTTTCTCATCGCCCTATGCTTCGTATGCCGCTCTATTTTTCATTGCTCTTTTTTGTTTTTACTTTATTTCTGCTCTTTGCTCTGTTTTTCCTTTAGTTTATTTTCAAGTATGATTTAGGTGGCTAGATACAAAATAGTGTGATTGGCTTCGTAGAGAAGTTGATTGTTAACTGATTGTTATTTACACTCTTGTTTGATTTGCGTATGAAGTACTACAATAATCATGATAGTGCATTAGGATTTGATAGTAAAATTATACGTTGTTATGCTTTAACACGTGCAATATTAAGGTTATAATATTTTCTAATGTTGTTGATTTTTCTATATTGTGCGAGTTAGGGTTTAATATTGTCAAAATTCCTCTTCATTTTTCTGTCATTTCCTTTAAAAATTTTGTTGGCTATATTAGTTTCATCCGACAATAATTATTATCATTTTCTAGTCCATCAGTAGTCATATCATGGAATCATCATAATTTCTACTAATATTGTAATTACCATTTAAATTTTAGATCCCAATTTCCTCCGAATCATTATGGAATCTAATCATTATTATCAAGAGTTATTTCTCTCTTGAGTTTATGAAGTTTAATCATTTTATTTTCATACCTTGAGATTATGAAGTTTCTTCATGGTGTATGTATATTATTAGATAAACTTATATGATAAAATAAATTTCTTATTGTCTGTTACACTCTTGCTTCACATTACTGTGTCATCTCTAATTTAGTCCTTTTAAAAGAGGATAATTTTCATTGTTTTAAGATTTTTATCAACTAAAATTTCTAATATATAAGTTCTTATTAACATATAAAAATAATTTTATTCAATACTTCTTCTGATGTAAGCAATATATACTTTTTAATGCTTTAATTACCAACTAATATTTCTATTTTTTTATTTAATGCTTTTCCCTTGTATCTAATCTTCTTAGTTCATAATGTCCGAGAAATAACTCCTCTAATGAATGATTGATGTGGGGCATGAACTCCTCGACGAGAGACTTAATGTATATTAGAAGATAACGATATTGTGGTATAGTTTGATAAAGTTATATGGTAGAGTTTGGTCGAGCTTATCCACGTGTAGTAAAGTTTGTGATGGTAGTGTGGTAGAGCTTAACAGATCTTGGCAAAGATGACTCATTTAACCTAATTTGTAGAAAAATGATTTTATCCCTTAATTATTGCATCACCTACCTTCTTTCTCTAACTAACTCTACCAACCACCATTGAAACACATCACCATTGTTGTTTTACCTCATTCTTTATCTTTTGAGTTTATTTTCTTGGGTCTGCATTTATGGTACACATTGTTTTAATTTGTGGGAGTTGGAAATTCGACCAAAATTATTGGTTATTTGTAGTGGATACTTGTCGTGGTTGTAAAATCATGTAATTAAGTGAAGATGTGCGTTATGATGAGTTTGTGAGGATGGTGCATGAAGATTTTGATCTAAATCAACAAATCTACAAGGTAAAACTGAGATACATATCAAATGAACTCATGCGTGCACTACCACAAAATACACCTCTTATCATCATGACCAACGAGAGGCAATTGCGTGGGTATGTGCAATAATTTAGAAAAGAGTCAATTCGTCTGTGTGGAGATTTCAAGGAGATCTCATGTTCCTGTGGAAAAAATGTTAGTTTTGAGCCTAAATGCGAGCCTTCTTTTGAACAATCTGTTTTAACATTTGGTAGATTTAATTCAACGTGTGGTAGAGCTACGCAAACTTTCAAACAAGAAGATGAAACACGTTGAGTACGATAAAGAAGCATAAATGAGATTCGACTACCAGCGAGGATATAGATGGTGCAAGCTCTGGCAATGAAGACTTCATAAGTGTTCAAAGGAATTGCAAAGAAGAAGATAGAAAAAATCTTCCTCCTAAGAAAAGAGATTCGAATTTTAATGATGAGTACTTAGACATAAAGATGAGGTGACTTCAGTTAGTTCTTGGACAAATCTATCCCACAAAAGACGATCTTGAGTCAAGGTTGAAGACATTTTATGTTTAACTTAGGTTTGACTTCGATGTCGTATCATCATCGAGGATGTTATTGGTTGTAAGATGTTGGATTCCAAACTGTACTTGGAGAATATGCATTTTTGTATCCGGTTATATTGTGGAGAACACACTTGCTCAGTTATGGAGAGGTCATCTCGGGCACGTCAAGCAACACTCGATATTCTTGATCGTTTATACTTGGATTTTGTTGGTGGTTTTGGGCCTTCTGTTCTTCCCGCTTATGTTTCTTAATCAGTGAACAAACGTTTCAGTTTGAAGGTACAATTTTTTCATGGTAGACTTTTGGTTGACGTTTGATAGACTTTGGTTGACTTTTAGTAGAGTTCTGGTAGAATTTGGTAGACCTTTGATAAACTTTTGGTAGATGTTTGGTAGCATTTTTGTAGATTTTGGTAAACTTTTGGTAGAGTTTGGTTAAGCTTGGTTTAGTTAAGCTTGGTATACGTTAGTAGAGTTAGGTTGAGTTTCAACTTTGCCTCTTTCTGTGAACTTTGTACAAATGAACTACTAAAAGGCACATCGTACTTTAAGGGAAGCTCAAGCTCTAGTTACATGAACTTCATAGAATAGTTTTGAAGGACTTCCCTTATATTTGTATAGGATTAGACGAGCAAATCCGGGAACACTTACCAAGCTGGAAGTAAATGGAGATGATATGTTTAAGTTTCTTTGTCTTGAATTCGATGCAAGCATAAGAGGATCTCCGTACATGAGGAAGTTTATCGTTGTGGATGAAACATTTTTACAAGGAAAATATAACAGTGTATCCACTTGCCATCTCGGGGGGGGGGGGGGGGGGGGGTTGCACTTATCATCTACAGAAAAAATTTCAAAGGAGGAGAGTCTTTTAAACTATTTAAGAAGGCTGTAACTGCATATAGGTACGATGAGTTTAATGCATTATTCAACCAAATTGAGATATTAGTTCAAAGGCTATATGAGTATTTTGCTAAGCGCAGATGTTCGTATGTGGAGTCGTGCGCATTTCCCAAGGAATTGATACAACTCTAGCAGAATATATCAATAATGCGTTAGCTGAAGTGAGAACTTTGCAATGTTAACAAGATGGTTTGCGAAAAAGGGCAATGGCAGCGGCAACACCAACCATTCTCACAACAACAATCGAAAAACTTCTAAAGGTATGGCTTTGTAGAGTCTGTGAGACTTTGGTAGAGTTTAGTTTATCTTGGTAGAGTTATATGGTAGAGTTTGGTCGACCCTCATCCATTGTGTGGTAGAGTTTGGTATAGTTAGTGACAGTAGTGTGGTAGAGCTTGGTAGAGTTATATGGTAAAGTTTGGTCAAGCTTGTCGACTGTGTAGTAGAGTCTTTGATGCTTGGGAGATCTTGGATATATATATGTAGTGGCGTCTGGTAAAGTTTACTAAACATAATTGTTTTTGTTTTCTGACCTAGACTCCTAGAAGCCACACAATACAATGTGCAAAAATTGATGAGCATCAAGCTGTTGTCACGTGCTCGACCTCCTCACATTTGGTTAATTTGACGGAGAAAACGTGTTTATGCAAAAGGTTTGACGTGAATAGAATACCTTGTGTGCACACATTAGCCACATCATAAGCATAGCATCGTTCGAAGATCGAGCTTACATATCCTTACTATTATGCAAGTTATTTGTATCATGCGTATGCCAAATGTGTGATGCCAAGGGATACATCACTTCCAATACCTAAAGAGGTGGCTAATAAAGTTTGTTTACTTCCTATTGTACATAACCAACCTAGTAGGCCAAATAACTCTCGGATGAAGGGTTAGTTTGAGTGCTCAGTACAGATAAAACACCCAAGGAAAGTGATGACTTGTTTGCGATGTAAAGGTGTGGGACATAATGCTCGAACATGAGCATATGTCCAATTTTGAACTTGCTAGGTTTATTTTGCGGCGTCAACCAAGATCTACCATAACTCAACCACTAGATTGGTGGTTCATCAGGGTCCCCTTCACCCTAATGATAGAGTAAGCCTTTGGCTTAACCTGATTCCGCATTTCCGGAGCTAGTAGTTTCCTACGCAGATATAGAATCATCCTTGCGAAGGGTCTGGTTGCTTATAAAAACGTAATAAACATTTATAAGTAAGATATACAATTATTTATCAAAGATCAACCAAGCTCTACCTGGATATACCAAGATCTACCAAACTCTAACATAACTTAACCACACATTTCATAGAAGTCTACCAAGCTCTACCAAGATATACCATAACTCAACCACATAGTAATTTTTATATACCATAACTCAACCATTTAGTGGCCTACAAAAATTACCTGACTAATTCAATCAATTGTTGATGCGGCATAACTAAGATGGAGCAATCGTAGATTTTAACGGCCTCCATAAGTAAATCGATCTTCATCGCTACCCAATGGATATTGTTGATGTTATGAGCAACATAAAATGTGTCAACATCTTGAAACTATTGCTTGTTCGTTGGACACCATATATGGGCTTGCCTAGTATACATCTGACACATATAATCTTTAAACATATACTTATGGGGATTTACTAAGAAGACTTGGAACACAGTACACCAGAAGGTAGTTATGACATGATCAAGGAACGCTATCCTACTATACAGAGATGGAGTCTGCATATGTATTCGCCGGAACATATTCATAGTGTTAGTCATATGCTCCAAAACAAAGTAACATAATATTAACACAATGAAAGTCTACCAAGTAAGATTAGCAAACTTCAAGTAACTTACCAAATCTGTTAACCATCCTTATTGATCTTCTGGCCACAAAAGTCTAGGCATCAGAACCTGTAGATAGTATTCAGCTAAAGGACTGACGTCATCCACTGAGTAAACCCTAGAAGTGTTGGTAATTAAGAAACACCCAAATAGTACTGATTTGTACATTAAAAACGTTTAAACCAAGCTCTACTAGGATCTACTGATGTGTCTGCATTTTACCACATTTTAGGGCCATTATTTAGCATGTTTTGCATTCATACTTGCATTATTATCATTGTTTTAGGTTCTTTTAAGCATAATTTTCATTCTTAGTGTTGGACATTGCATACATTGCATAAAAGGTATTTTAGGCACTTTTTGGAGCTTATCATGGAGTATTTCGGACTACAAGAAGACCAATGAAGAATCGTCTGGCCTAAAGTTGAAGTTCAGGATGTGAACTAGAAGATTTGGCACTCGAGTTTTAACACTCGAGCATGACACTCGACCATCACTTGGTCGAGTGGATTTGCCGGCCAGAACTAAGACTTATGACGAGGATGACTTCTTGGGCTTCTTTGCGAAAAAGACCCATCAATACCTACTTGTGCAAGCCCAACAACTATTTTAGTCTTTTTCTATTTTCTTCCTTAAGGAAATTTCCTTTTTACTTTTTAAAGGAATTTCCCTTTTTTCTTTCTAGGGAATTTTCCCTTTTTCTCTTTAAGTATTTTTCCTTTTTCTTTAAAGATCTTTTGATCTATAAATTGTACTAGAATTTTAATATACAATCTTTTCTAGCAATTTTCGATCTCTATCTCTCAAAGCAATTTACGATTTTTAGTCTTAAGTTTATGCAATTGATTTTCGATTTTAAGTCTATGTTTTACTTCATGAATTCTAAGTAAGTTAGTCTAGGGTTCTTGAGGAAATGGTGAGATTAGGAGAAAACTTAGGGATTTCTAGATTTGTTTATGTTTGATTAAGGTCTTAGATCTCTTTAATTTAAGTGTTCTTAATGCTTGTTTCTTTCTGATCAATTGAAATTCGATCTCTTGGTGAATCCCCCCCGAGAGGCGTTTGGGGAATCACTTGAACATGCTTAACTTAAGATAACATCTTCATAGCTCAAGAGATTGATTGTCTAGGGTGTTATTAGGCTTTGTAAGGTCCATACTTTAAGCCTCTTGAATTTCCAATCGGTGGGCGAGAGTCAAGTCAGGTTGTCTTTTAGGAGAGGTCCCATTGCGCGAGAGCGAATGTGATTACTTAGTGATTCCTTGCTTAGAGGTCATCTAAATAGGTTGATAAATAAATCTGGAACCCCTAGGAATACCGTAATCATTGATCCTAAACCTCAAGAACCCCTTTTTCCTCTATTAATTTTACGCGATTTTAATACTCTGCTTTTAGGTTAAGGTTCTGTGTTGCACTTCATTCTGTTTTACTATTGCTTTATTTTAATGCTCTGTTTTTACATTCCATTTTCATGTCTCGTTTTTAGAACTCTGTTTTAGCATTTCGTTGTCACCTAGAATAGATCACCACTCACTAAATCGAATCTGACTTAGATTAGGATAAGTAGATTACATCTTGATTGCTAGTTACTCTCCCAGTGGATTGACACCATACTGTACTGCAATTGATTAGATAGACAGTTTGGTATTTGAGAAAACACCGTAAAAACGTCTTTATCAAATTGGCGCCGTTGCCAACTGGGTTCTAGTTAGCTACAATTAGGAAAATCACTTTCCTGAGACTAAGTTTTACTACACTATTCTAATCTCGTTTCTGGTTTTTATCTGCATTCAGGTACACTCGATCAACAAGCTCGACCAACTCAGCTCGAGCTCCTTGATCCTTCTTCTGTTTTCAGAAAGCTCGAGCAGACCCCAGAAACACTCGATCAGCACACTCGAGCACCACCTGCTCGAGTGTAATTTCCGACAACAAAAACAACTTGCATGAATACCAGGTCCCGTGGTAGTGAAGATCTAATCCCATACTCTGACAGAATAGACCGTTTACCTCGCGAATACTTGCGAGAACAATAGAACATATTGAACGAAGAATACACAGATCAGGTGAACATGGAAGAACACGTACAAGCTACTGAACTAGGAACTCGTCCTAGGAGAGTTAGACACATTGGTGCCGGTGATGCTACCAGTATTCACACTCAACGCCATGGAATTGTCCCACCAGCCATCGCCAACAACAACTTTGAGATTAAGAGTGGTATGATCTCCATGGTCCAGAACAGTAAATTTCATGGTTTACCTTTTGAGGATCCACTGGATCATCTTGATGAGTTTGAAAGACTTACCAGTTTGACATAAATAAATGGGGTTAGTGAGGATGCTCTGAAATTGCGATTGTTTCCTTTCTCTCTTGGAGACAAAACACATCTATGGGAAAAACACTTGCCACAAGGGTCTATTACATCTTGGGATGCCTGCAAACAAGCGTTTCTAGGCAAATTCTTTTCCAACTCCAGAACTGCGAAACTTCGCAATTCTATCTCTGGTTTCAAGCAAAACCATTCTGAGACATTCTCTGAGGCTTGAGAACGATTCAAGATGTACCAATCACAATGTCCTCATCAGGGTTTCACTACTGAGTCCCTTCTCAGTACTCTCTACAGAGGCGTCATTCCCAAGATACGTATGTTGCTAGATACAACCAGCAATGAGAATTTTCTGAATAAGGATGTCGATGATGGATGGGAATTAGTGGAGAATTTAGCTCAAGCAGATGGCCAATACAGTGAAGACTATGATCGAACTCCTAGAGGCGCAACAAATTCAGATATGGTTAGTAGAAAGGAGCTCAAAGCCATACAAGACAAACTGGACAAGCTACTCTCAGCTCACCATAAGCAAGTACACCATGTAGGTGAATCAGAACGGGTTGAAGAAGACGATGATGAAGTTGAAGAGGTCAGTTTCGTGCAGAATCAAAGCAACAACTACAGACAATTCAACAGCTACAAACCCAACCCCAACCTCTCCTACAGAAACACAAATGTACCAAATCCGAACGACCAGGTGTACCCACCCAAACCGCACCCGCAACCACAACCAAAACCATTTATACCCAAACAACAGTACCAATAAACACACCACCAACCACCACCTGGATACAACACGCAACCACCACAACAAACACCTGAAGTGATGGACATCTTGCAGCAGATACTAAAGGGACAAACAGCCAGCACTTCCGAATTAACAAGGAAATTTGGTGAGGTACACGCTAAGATCGATGCTTCACATAATGAACTCAACTGCAAGTTTCAGACTCTTAATGCCCATCTCAAATATGTGGAGAATCAGCAAGGATCTTCATCAACTGTAAAACAAACCGGACAGCTACCTGGAAAAGCTGTTCAAAACCCTAAGGAGTATCACGCCAACACCATTACACTCCGCAGTGGCCGTGAATTGCTAATCCGTGCTGAATCGATAGAGAACACTGAGGACAGTGTCCTTCAGGAAGCCGAAATCTATGACACTCGACCAAGACACTCGAGCACCACCTGCTCGAGTGTCAGAGACGCAGCCCAAAAACACAACTGACGTACAGAAAGACCCAAAACCATTCACTCCACCTCCTTTTAAACCGCAACTTTCTTTTCCGCAGAGATTCAAAAAGGATGTTGCAGTCAAGTACAAGGCTCTCTTTGAAAAACAGATGAGGGACGTTGAAATAAAAATACCGATTCTGGATGCCTTTATGCTAATGCCCCCTTATCAAAAGTTTTTGAAGGATGCAGTCAAAGACAGAACACAAGAAGTCGAAGGGATGGTTGTGCTAACACATGAGGTCAGTGCTATTATACAAAGAAAAGTTGTGCCTAAGAAGCTTGATGATCCAGGAACATTCACAATCCCATGCTCACTTGGACCTCTCACATTCAGAAGTTGCTTGTGTGATTTAGGGGCATCGATCAGCCTGATGCCTCTAACAGTCGCAAAACGATTATGGTTCGACAAGTACAAGTCTTGTAAGATATCTTTGGTACTAGCTGACAGATCGGTTAGGATTCCACATGGAATTCTAGAAGACTTACCAGTTCGGGTTGGAGGAGTAGAAATCCCCACGGATTTCGTTGTTCTAGATATGGGAGAAGAACCAAAGGACCCCTTGCTGTTTGGTAGGCCTTTCTTAGCCACTGCATGAGCTGTGATCAATGTGCCAAAAGGAGAAATCAAACTCAACCTTGGGAAAGATTTCAGGATGACTTTAAGCATCAGCGACATAATGAGAAAACCAACCATTGAGGGTCAGCTGTTCGTGGTGCAAGAAATATATGATCTTTCAAAGGATCTGTTTGGGGAATTGATAGAGAAAGATCACCTCGGTACTGCTTTGACAAAAAACGGTTGTGATGGATACATATACGAAGAAACTGCGGTCTACAAAGGCTTGTTGGACTCTTGCAAATCACTGAAAAGTGAAAAACAGTTCGAGACCTTACACTCGACCTCAACACTCGAGCAAGCAGAGCTCGAGCATCCCGATCTAGCCTTGGAAATCAACGCTCGACCACAACACTCGACCACACCAAGGTCGAGTGTCGGACGGATGACGACTGGTCAGAGCTCAAAGCACCAAAAGTGGAACTCAAACCACTCCCCTTCGGGCTCAGGTACACATTTCTTGGATCTAACTCTATTTATCTAGTAATAGTGAATAATGCATTAACTGATGATGAGTTAGATATGTTGCTTTCTGAATTAAGACGGTTTAGAAAAGCCCTAGGATATCACTGTCTGACATTAGAGGGATCTCTCCCGACTTATGCACACATAGAATTCACCTTGAAAATGAATCTTATTCTAGCAGGGACCTCAAAGGAGATTGAATCCTAATTTAAAGGAGGTTGTTAAAAAGGAAATTTTGAAACTGTTAGATGCTGATATAATTTACCCTATTTCTGATAGCAAATGGGTATCTCCTGTGCATTGTGTGCCTAAAAAGGGAGGGGTCACTGTCTTTAGAAATGAGAATGATGATTTGATTCCAACTAGAACTGTTACAGGACATAGGATGTGCATTGATTTTAGGAAATTGAATTCTGCATCTAGAAAAGATCATTATCCTTTGCCATTTATCGATCAGATGCTAGAAAGGTTGGCTAATCACTCATATTACTGTTTCCTTGATGGATATAGTGGATTTTTCCAAATCCCTGTACATCCAAATGATCAGGAAAAAACAACCTTTACTTGCCCTTATGGTACATTTGCATATAGGAGAATGCCATTTGGTCTTTGTAATGCACCTGCTACTTTTCAACGTTGCATGACCTCTATATTTTCGGATCTGATTGAGGAGATGGTTGAAGTGTTAATGGACGATTTTTCTGTCTATGGTTCTTCCTTCTCCTCTTGTTTGTCGAACTTGTGCAGGGGTTTTATCCAGGTGTGTTGAGACAGACCTCGTGCTTAATTGGGAGAAATGCCACTTCATGGTAAGAGAAGACATCGTTCTAGGTCATAAGGTTTCAGAGAAGGGCATCGAAGTCGATAAAGCCAAAATAGAAGTGATGGTTCAGCTGCAGCCGCCCAAGACAGTCAAAGACATTAGGAGTTTCTTGGGACATGCAGGATTTTATAGGCGATTCATCAAAGACTTTTCAAAGACTGCTAGGCCTCTAACTCGTCTCCTTTGCAAGGAAGCATATTTCGTCTTTGACGAGGAATGCCTCAAGGCTTTTCTCGAACTTAAAGAAGCCTTGATAACAGCACCAATAGTCCAAGCACCTGACTGGAATCTCCCTTTTGAGATAATGTGTGATGCTAGTGACTATGCTGTTGGAGCAGTTCTGGGACAGAAGAAAGAAAGGAAACTGAATGTGATCTATTATGCTAGTAGAACACTAGACGAAGCCCAAGTGAAATACGCCACCACAGAGAAGGAATTGCTTGCAGTCGTGTTCGCTTTTGAGAAATTCAGGTCCTATCTGGTTGGATCGAAGGTCATTGTGCATACTGATCATGTAGCTCTAAGATACTTGATGAAAAAGAAGGATGCTAAGCCTAGACTACTTAGGTGGATTTTGTTGCTGCAAGAATTCGACATGGAGATAGTCGATAAACCTGGGATTGAAATCGGTGTTGCTGATCACTTATCGAGGATACATGTTGAAGAAACCCTTCCAATGAATGATTCTATGCCTGAAGAACAACTGTTGAGTTTTTCCATTAAACACTCGACCATGACACTCGAGCACCACCTGCTCGAGTGTCGGACCCACAATCAGAAAATGTGTTTCTCGATCGGATCAAGATTTGTGGGCAATTGCTTACCATGGTATGCCGACTTGGTTAACTATTTGGTCGGAGGAGAGCTGCCTAAGACTCTGAATTATCATCAAAGGAAAAAATTCTTCAGGGATGTAAGGCAGTATTTTTGGGATGAACCTTATCTTTACAAGCAAGGATCTGATGGACTGTTCAGAAAATGTGTATCATAAGAAGAAGTCAAGGGTATATTGGAGCACTGCCATGGATCCACTTATGGAGGACACTTTGCTGCATTCAAAACAGCACAAAAGATTCTTCAATCCGGGTTATGGTGGCCATCGATTTTTAAAGACTGCCAAGAGTTTATATCTAGATGCGATTGCTGTCAAAGAATGGGTAGTATAAGCAAGAGGAATGAGATGCCGCAGAGTTCGATCTTGGAAATAGAAGTGTTTGACTGTTGGGGAATCAATTTCATGGGACCATTTAAGCCTCCTTCTTTAGGGAACAGTTACATTCTGGTTTCTGTGGATTATGTCTCTAAATGGGTAGAAGCTATTGCAGCTCCTACCAACGATGCAAAAGTGGTACTTAAGCTTTTCAAACACATAATATTTCCCAGATTTAATGTACCAAGAGTTGTGATCAGCGATGGAGTATCCCACTTTGTCAACAAGGTTTTCGAGAATTTGCTTAGGAAACATGGGGTTAAACACAAAGTGGCAACTCCTTATCATCCTCAAACCAGCGGACAAGTTGAAGTTTCTACTAGGCAGATTAAATCAATTTTGATGAAGATAGTTGGGCTGTCAAGACGTGATTGGGCCGCCAAATTAGATGACACTCATTGGACCTATAGGACTGCTTTCAAAACACCTATTGGACGCACACCTTTTCAACTACTTTATGGAAAGTCCTGCCATTTTCCAGTAGAGCTAGAGTACAAATCGATTTGGGTAACCAAACTCCTGAATTTCGATATCAAGATAGCACAAGAAAAGAGGCAGATGGATCTACATGAGCTTGAAGAAATCAGACTTGAAGCATATGATAACTCAAAAGCATACAAAGATCGCACAAAGGCAGCTCACGACAAAAAGATCCAGCGGAAAACAATCGAAGTTGGTGATCAAGTACTTCTCTTTAACTCAACACTCAAGCTGTTTCCTAGAAAACTGCGATCAAAGTGGTCTGGTCCGTTCAAAGTACTGCAAGTTTTACCTTATGGAGCAGTCACTTTAGCTAACAGCAATGGGGAAGGATTCACTATGAATGGTCATAGAGTTAAGCCTTATTTGGCCAATTGCACGATTCCCGAGGGAACTTTGGTTTTTCTCGATGAACCGCCTCCTCTCCAATAAATAGGAGGAAGTCGAGCTTGAGACTATAAACAAGTGCAGTTGGGAGGCAATCCCAAAGGTATCCTCTGTATATACATTCAACTTTTTTCAGCATGTTTAACTTCTTTACGTATATTTGCTATTTTTCATTTTTACTTGCATCTATTTCGTCTTACATGCACTTGGAAAGTTTTTTGTACTCTTTTACAGGAAAGTGAGGCCCAAATAGGACAGGTGGGGTCGGAACCGACAAGATGGGACAGCACTCGACCACGCCTGGTCGAGTGTCCCACTTGAGTGTCGGCCATCACTTGGCAGACTGACACTCGACCAAACTTGCTCGAGTGTCAGGCTCGAGTGTCCCGCCTTCATGCCTATTCACATGCCTCCAAAGCCTATAACTGCCAAAAGCTGAGAAAGGGGAGACATTTACTCCAAAAAATGGGTTAAATCTTTTTTTAATGCAATATCTTTTATATTTAATTCAAAATGTTTGATTTAATCCAAGTTCAAATTTTGAATTTGAAAAGATTCCCCTTTGTCTTTCCTCCTCTATAAAAGGAGGAGGAGCCTCTCTCCTTTCATTCACACGAAATACACTCTCTCTAACATTTCTCTCTAGTTTTTCTCTCTTTTACAGAAGCAAATCGTCTCTCTCTCTGTTCATCCACTACACTCGACCATTTCAACTCGAGTGTCAAGGTCGAGCGTCCAAACGCTTCCCTTTTTTCCGATCAACTCTCACAATGACTGACAGCAAAACCAACAAAGCTAACCTCCTCCGCCTTAGAGCCAAGAATAATGCTCGGTCGAGAAGCAATCCTGCCCAAGGAGAGTCTTCTAGGGCCGCAAACAAACCCGGCAGAAAGGAGAAGAGAAGGTTGGAGGTGCAATCTGAAAATGAGTCAGAGGAAGGAAGAGAGTACATGGATGAGGACGAGATGGATCCAGACCTAGTTGCAGAAACACTTCGTAAAGATGGATATGGCGAAAGAGAGGCTGCAGAGGCAAGAGAGATAATCCTTGCTGGAAAGATAGAGAAAGAGATGAAGGAGAGGCACAACTCGGCAAGGGCACTAAACGATTTGCGGAGGATGGATTTCATAGGGACCCGCTATCCATTCAAGGAAGCACTAACCGCGATGAGAATAGCCAGAGATGTGGATCTCATGTTACAAAACTGTGGGCTGTCCACATTTGTGCAATATCCGCAACGAGCATACAAGGAGGAGATTCTACAGTTTTTAGCGACGGTTCAGATCGTTCTATACGATGCAGAAAACGAGAGTCTCCAAGAAAGGCAAGGTGGTGGTTACATCTTCTTTGCAATTAGAGGAAGAGACTATCAAATGACTTTCAGAGCACTTCGAGACCTCTTCGAGTTCCCAAGAGCCGAGTCCAAAAATTATGGACTGGATTTCGATAGAGCAGAATTGGATGATGTGTGGCGGTCGATTGCATCCGAAACCTAACCTTGAGGTATTTTCGAACAATCCTTGCAAATACATTTTTCTCACGTTTTACTACTGGAACAATCAATCTAGGAGAAATAGAAATGCTGGTGACTGCTCTAAAGGACATCGTTGGTACAAAGAGCGACGGATCCCCGATTATCGGAGATCGGAACAGCGCTGGTCTGACCATCCAGTTTGCAAACCAGTTGGTCACATACCACGATTGGGCAAGGGACAATAAGACTGGAGGACGTGATGGTAAGATCACGATTGGCAGACTTGTCACATGCATTCTGGAGAGATGCAATGTGCCAATTGATGAGACAGAATGGGTTGATCCTCGAATCATGAACATCGATCACATAAGGAGAAGCCAATTCTTGGCCGCGACTGAGGTTCGAGGTAAGCTCCTCTACTCTTTCCATCATTTGCTTAGACCAAACGCTTTTCTACTCTTGCCAAACAGGGAGTACACGTCGATAAGGATGGGGCAAAACACGGATTTTAATCTGCCTTTAGAAGCCTTGTACGATCCCAATGGCCCTCAACAAAGTTCATCTCCAACAAACAGCGATGAAGTGGATCCTGAGGCGTATTGTTTTGAAGAATACACGATGCCACCACGTCAAGGAGAACCAGTCCGAGAAGCACACAAGCACATAAGCTTGTTGTAAAACATGAAAAAATGGCTGATGAAGAAGGTGAAGAAGCTGACTGCAAGCGACGAAGCTCGAAGGCAGGAAAATGAGGATCTAAGCAGAAGAGTGGCTGTCCTAGAAAGAAACAACGGTCCACCACCACCACCAACTATTCGCCCAAGAAGAGCCTCTGTGTCCACAGATCGTGAAAGGCAGCACCAACCCGCACCAGCTAGACACTCCTCTGCAAATCCCGCAACCTTCTCATATAGAAGACCTTTTGATGCAGCTGGGGCAAGCTCGAGTCTGCCGCTCGAGCACCAATCGATCGAGCATCAATCCGAACACTCGACCGAAACGCTTGAACAAGCTGAGCTCGAGCGTCAGAGGCACAATGACCACTACATGGAAATCATGCGGAATGTGGCAGCCGACTACTGGAACCACTAGAGAGGTACCAAAAACCCTTCCTTTCATTGTAAATACCATTGCATATTTTTCACTTGACTTGCTCGTCTAGGATCCTCTTTCAGACTTTTATACACACAAGGGACTGTGTGATTTAAGTTTGGGGGATGGTTCTAGAGGATATTTGACTTTGTTTTCTGTGATTCTTAGTTTTTTTTCTCTGCATTTAATCATTTGCATTACATCTAAGGCATAGAAAAACCAAAAATATTTTCTTTAGCATATTTTTAGATTGCATTACATCTAAGGCATAAAAAACCCATAAAAATTTGATAAAATCGAAAAAAAAAGCATAAGTCAAAAACAGAGTGTTCATGTAGCTGCATTGCATTCATATAGGATTGAGTCTAGAGTTGCGGGAATCATCTTGCTAGATAGACAGACTTGCTAGGTTGATTAGCTAGTAACCATAGTGAACTCTTAGACTTGCGTTTTTTTTCCCTCTTGAACACTGATTGGTAGATCATTGACCTTTGAAACCAATACTTAGGTTGTGTCTCAAAAAGAACCAGATTTGTTGGCTCATAATCGAATTCTATTTTTTCCAAATTAGGGGCTTGAGATGCATTGCATAAGATCCTTCCTTAGGTTCAGCTAGCTAAGTAAAAAGAAAAGCATAAGATATCAATAGAATTATCCTTCTCAACTCGGCTCAAATAATATGATCTAAGATGAATGGGGACTGTGCGTAAACCCTACCTTCTTGTGCTCATCAATAAAACCATTTCGATATCGCCTAAGATAGACCAGAACTGTGCGTAAACCCGTACTTTTTCGCGTCTCATTGATAAAGCTAATACATCGATGCCTAAGGTGAACCCGTACTTTTTCGTGTTTCATTGATAAAGCTAAAGATGATAAAAACGAGTAGGAGTTGAGAAGTAATCGAAAATGCTTAATCCATAGAGACTAGCTGAATTTGAGGAAGTTGAATCCTAAGGTCCTTGATCAATAGCCCCTCTTGCGGACTGCACTTAAAAGAAATAGGTTTCGAATCTGAGTTTCTTAAGAGTCCAACTAAGTGTTAGGGAATATTCGGTTTTTTATGCTAAGCCTTGATGAAAGTAAATTGTGGTTCTTACAAAGGAATGAGGGTTCACTTGTGGATTACGGTTTTTCAGTTTGATAAGTCGTTTGTTTAAGTAAGATGTTCCCATTGTCAGCAACCTCTCTTCCTTCTTAGATCGATGCATATTTGCTTGAGGGCAAGCAAAGACTAAGTTTGGGGGAGTTGATGTGTCTGCATTTTATCACATTTTAGGGCCATTATTTAGCATGTTTTGCATTCATACTTGCATTATTATCATTTTTTAGGTTCTTTTAAGCATAATTTGCATTCTTAGTGTTGGGCATTGCATACATTGCATAAAAGGTATTTTTAGGCACTTTTTGGAGCTTATCATGGAGTTTTTCGGACTACAAGAAGACCAATGAAGAATCGTCTAGCATAAAGTTGAAGTTCAGGATGTGAACTAGAAGATTTGGCACTCGAGTTTTAACACTCGAGCATGACAGTCGACCATCACTTGGTCGAGTGGATTTGCGGGCCAGAACTAAGACTTATGACGAGGATGACTTCTTGGGCTTCTCTGCGAAAAAGGCCCATCAATACCTACTTGTGCAAGCCCAGATTTGTTTATGTTTAATTAAGGTCTTAGATCTCTTTAGTTTAAGTGTTCTTAATGCTTGTTTCTTTCTGATCAATTGAAATTCGATCTCTTGGTGAATCCCCCCAGAGAGGCGTTTGGGGAATCACTTGAACATGCTTAAATTAAGATAGCATCTTCCTAGCTCAAGAGATTGATTGTCTAGGGTGTTATTAGGCTTTGTAAGGTCCATAATTAAGGCCTCTTGAATTTCCAATCGTTGGGCGAGAGTCAAGTCAGGTTGTCTTTTAGGAGAGGTCCCATTGCGCGAGAGCGAATGTGATTACTTTGTGATTCCTTGCTTAGAGGTCATCTAAATAGGTTGATAGATAAGTCTGGAAACCCTAGGAATACCCTAATCATTGATCCTAAACCTTGAGAACCCGTTTTTCCTCTATTGAACTTTCGTGATTTTAATACTCTGCTTTAGGTTGAGATTTCGTGTTGCACTTTATTATTAGTTTTACTATTGCTTTATTTTAATGCTCTGTTTTACATTCCATTTTCATGTCTCGTTTTTAGAACTCTGTTTTAGCATTTCGTTGTCACCTAGAATAAATCACCACTCACTAAATCGAATCTGACTTAGATTAGGATAAGTAGATTACATCTTGATTGCTAGTTACTCTCCCAGTGGATTGACACAATATTGTACTGCAATTGATTAGATAGACAGTTTGGTATTTGAGAAAACACCGTAAAAACGTCTTTATCATCTACCAAGATCTACCAAGCTCTACCATAACTCAACCACACATTTCATAGAAGTTTACCAAGGTCTATCATAACTCAACCACACACTAATTGTTGATATACCATAACTGAACCATTCAATTGCATACATAGAAGTTAAGGGACTAACAATTCCCGTCTGGTAAGGTGAAGCGGGCGATTCACTTTGCTCTTTTGTACTGGTCCAAATGAATTGTTGAGTTAGTCGCTATGTCAAAATCTATGAGGTGTCTAATAACAGAACTTCCTTTGAACGAGGATTTATGCGTTCAAAAGAACACGTTATCCTATCAGTTAAACAAAGAAATGATAAGTCTAACACAGTCAGTTCAAACTCCACCAACATCTACCACACTAATATTTAGCTATACCACACTCTATCAAAGTCCACCACACTATATTACATAGTCTAAAGGTTCTATATATCCAATCCTTGCTTTCATTAGCCTCGATTGCTTTGTCCAAAGTTTGGCATTCAATATCTTCTTGCAAACTTATGATGACGAGCTGGGAATTCTCTTTAGTTGACTCCAAATCCACATAAGGAGTTTGCATTGGAGTTTTCAACTGAGTACTGACCTCTGGGTTCCTAACAATTTTCAACGTTAGGGAGAAAAGGTCAGACGTTTCATGCTCCTCAAACCTCCATTCTTTCTGCAAGCAAAAAGAAAAACAATTAAGCACAACCAAAATACACCAAGCTCTACCAATAATTTAAGAACTACCAAATGACATGCTGATTATTAGATAGTCGTAGTGATGGGGAAAGATTCTGTGAGGTGTGCTGCTCCTCAGTGATCCATTCATTCTAGAATCAAACATGTAATATAGTAAGGCAACCAAACTCTACCAAGATATACCAAAGATTTACCACATGATTATATAAATCAACCAAGCTTTACCAAACTACCAAACTAACCTCTAGATTTTCACAGGGTGCTAATGCTAGGGACAAATGGTGTGAGGTTGATTGCTCCTCATAGATCCTTTCCTTAAATCCACCAATCTCTACCATATTTTAGCTTATTCATATATTTTAGATCTACCACAGTCAAAAATAAAGAAAGAAAAAATATACATTTATAGATCACGTTATAAACAAAGTCTATCAAACTCTACCGTAGAGTATACAATCCCCCCTCCCCCCTTCACATATCCAATTTATACATCATAAATTTTATCTTTGATACGGCTCAGTCATAATCAAGTACACTCTTACGTACCGATTTTTTCCCAACTGAGGCCTCAACACCTTCTTCTCCGGTCTCACTTCCACGAGACTGACTTTCATACGCAATAGACTTCTTAGGCTCTTTCAAAGCCATCAACGATGGGATTGCCTCTAAAACCTTAAGGAGGTGTTCATTGATCGAATTTTGCTGTGACATGGCTTCCTCAAGCCTACGAAACCTCTCATCCGTCCCGACCTGCTATATAATTTTCTCCTCCAGTCTTGTAAGTCGTTCAAAAACGTTGATTTGATCAAATCTCATCACATTGAAAGCATTCTTCATGGATTAAAGAATTTTTAACATTATGATTTTCTTCTCTCCTTGTTTGTTAGCCTCAAATTCCTTCTTCCATTTTTTCTCCAATTTTTTTTTTTAATCTTTTTTTAAAATCTTTTTCTTTCTCTTTTTCGCTGGATACCCTCTAAAATCTCCTTTGCCTTTGGACTATCATGAGTCATATTCCGTTTTGTAGGTTTGGAAGCCGGGATAGCCCAAAACCTCTCATCTAATGTCTCATCGAGAATGTCTTGGATCATTATGTCAACTTTGGGATCCCGAGCATCTCCAGACCACTCAGGGTATATGTCATCATAAGGTTTTTGGAGAAGGTGCACCACATGAACCTACAAATTTGGAAAAATGTAAGACTTGAAAGATATACTATATTAACCAAAATATACTAGAATCTGTCAAAGTCTATGATATGTCTGCATTTTAGCATGTTTTAGTATAGTTTGCATCCATATCTACATAATTACCATCATTTTAGGGTATTTTAGGTTCATTTTGCATACTTAGTGTGTAGCATTGCATACATATGCATAACGGTTGATTTTAGGTACTTCAAGAGCTTATTATGGAGGATTCTGGACTACAAAAGGACCCGTGGATGAATTGATCGGTTAAGGGGCAAAGTTCAAGACGCGAATAAGAAGATTTGGCACACAAACAGGACCCTCGACCTCGACGCTCGACCACCACTTGGTCGAGTGCTTTTCATATGCCAGAAATGTTGACTTTTTCTAGAGTTGACTTTCTTAGGGCTTTTTAATTTTGGAGTATAAATACCTCCCTTATGTAATTAAGAAAGGACCCACATTTTTAGCCTCTTTCAAGCAGAAATAACTTTTCTCTCATTTTCTCTTGTAATCATCTCATTTGAATCTTAGATCCTTTGCTTAACTGAATTTCTGTCTTTAATCATTGTTGTTCATATCATCTTGATCTTCCTTTTGATGTTAATTATTCCATGTGTTTATATTTTTATTCATGAATTTTGAGTAGATCCATTAGGGTTCTTGAGGAAATGGTGAGATTAGGGCAAATCTAGGGATTTATAGGCTTGCTTAGGATTGAATAAGGTTAGATCTCTTTAGTTTAAGTGAGATTAATGCTTATTTCTCTTTGATCAATTGAAATCTGAGTTTTGGTGTTTCCCACGCACAAGGTGTTTGTGAAAATGGTTGAAAGAGCTTAAGTTGAGATAATCATTCCTAGCTCAAGAGATTGATTGTCTAGGATGTTATTAGGCTATTCTAGGTCTGATTGTAATGCCTCTTATGTTATTGATCGTTAGTGAGAAGCAAGTCTGGTTGTAGTTTAAGTTAAGTCTCATTGCATGAGAATGAATGTGATTGTTGTGATCCCTTGCCTAGAGGTCAGCTATATAGATTGATAAGCAAGTCTGGAACCCCTAGTGATGCTTTGATCATTGATCCCACTCCTCAAGAACCCATTATCTTCCATTGTTAAGT
Organism: Lepidium sativum; assembly: GCA_023374145.1. Taxonomy (NCBI): domain Eukaryota; kingdom Viridiplantae; phylum Streptophyta; class Magnoliopsida; order Brassicales; family Brassicaceae; genus Lepidium; species Lepidium sativum. The sequence goes on along the minus strand of JAKUCM010000674.1, from coordinate 54,718 downwards.
AAATTTGTTTGTGCTCTATTTTTGACCTAAAACTCTGTTTTGTGCTCTGTTTTGACATTCTTAAAATCAATTGCATTCTGTCTGTTGATGATGATTGGATTGGATTGGATTAGGTTGAGTTGATTGTGTTTTGGTTGCTAACTACTTGCCTGATTGGATTGACACCTTACTGTACTATATTGATTCAACATTGCAGTAGGTTTATTTGATTATAAAAATGTTGTTATCAGTCTACCACAACTCTACCACACATCAACCGAAGTCTACCATAGCTCTACCACACATCAACCAAAGTGTACCATAGTTCTACCACACATCAACCAAATTCTACCACAACTTTTCCAACACCAACCAAAATCTACCAAAGTCCACCGAGACTCTACCACACACCAAATAAACTTCTACTAAGATCTCCCAATTGGGGAAGCTTACCTTGTTGCCGTCGGATATCTTCTTATCAGCTTCGAAGACATGCTCCATATCTATACCACGACAAGTGCGCGGCGCCACTGCATAAGTGGAATTGGGCCATCTATTCTACATCCACACATTACTCCTAGATGTGGGATATACTCGAACATCCATATTAGAAGCACATGCACAAAGCCATGCAAATTAAACGTTGAAGTTATCGGTGATGCTTACGAGAGTGAGTTGAGAAGGAATTGAAATGCTACTCTTCCCCAAAGATGCCTCTCGAATCTTTCCGGATCCATCACCAATTTGGCATAATACTATTGGTATTGGTGTGCAAGCCAAAAATAGCTACATGCAACACCACCAACAACCCCACCATGCTCCTCTTAGCAAGAGACCAATCATTGCATCCCTTTAGTATGCGGTCAAGCTCAGCCTAATTTGGACCATCACCATGGACTAAACCCATGTCAGCCCATAAATCTTTGACCGCTAAGCTTGCATCATTACGATTATGCAACCCATAGTTCAACTGCGTGATATGGTGAAACTCATTCAGAAAAATCTAATTGGGCACCATTGGCCAACACCAACAACTCATTCACCTCTGGTGATAGGAGCCTCGGTGGTGTGGTCTCGGATATGAATTTAACGACTCGATCTTCGTAAGTCCAAACATATGAGTACTAGTTTTTGGCGGAATTGCGTGAATGAGACCACAAAGGAGGATGATTATTCTTCTGATAATCTTGTATCCGTCAAGTTGGAATCCTCACAAGCTTGACTCGTCTCTTGTTCTTGAATCCTCAAAAGAAAGAGAAGGCGGCTAAGTGTTCTAACAAGGAGAAGTTTATTATTCTAGTTTTTCAAGTATGAAAAATACAAAGGAAGAATTGAGCTTATATAGGCTCAATACTATAACGGTAATATGATTAAAATAGGAAGGAAATATCACATCATTAAGTGTCCAACAGAAAAGTGATGAGGGCCATCAATCTTAGAGCTGTTGGAGAAGATTTGTTGATCGGCTGGATATGGAAAGTCTTCAATGGGGAGGATTCACCTAATCCTGTGCGTTCTGGAGCGTTAGAAGACTCTCCTGGATGCTTTTGATTATCTTAGAGTGTCTCATGGTCGCCACACATAAGTCTGCAAGTTCTTAAGGGAAGTGGCTCCAAGACTTTCCTTAAACAGAGTCGGTTCGCACCTTCTTATATTGTAAAGCAGGTATCTAGAGTATCCCTCGGGGGTTTGATGCATTCTTGGTCTTGTTAGATCATTGTAAGGCCCAAGACTAACCTCCAAGTGGTATGGAGTGAAGGACGCTCCTGAGCAGGGCTATGTTTCATGAAAGTTGACGTTGTCGGTGATACATCAAGTTTTAGAGTTTTAACCATATATCCTACTGCAAGTGCACAACAAACAAAATAGTATTTAGGGATCGAATCCACAAAGACCAATTATCACACTAACGATTGAATTATTTAACTACAACTAAGTCGATGGGTATTTTAATTGGAATCAATTATAACTAAGAAATTTAATGTAAACAAAATCTAGAGAACATCAAGCTTAGGGAATTCATAGGGAAATCAAGGTTAGGATGAGGTATCTATTCAGGCAAGTTCAATTCTGTTCTCGACTAGGAAATAACAATTGACAAACCTACTCTCGCAGCGATAATCACTATGCTTAGATCCTAGAGATCCTAACTCTCGTTGGTTCTAGAATTCTAACCATGCTGTATTAACAGTTCCTAAATGTCCACAATCCAACCTAGCATCAAATCTCGTTGGTAGTGAAGGAGTTGCTCACTTAGAATGGTTTTGATCCTTATTAATTTTTGGGATAATAAGTGACCTAAGATCATAGATTAGTTAGCTACTCTAATCTAGGCATTAACCATGTTTCTAGGCTGAGATTCCATACCTAAAACCTATTTGTTCCTCACCCTTATATCCCTTAGAATACCCTAAACTTGACTATGAATTACCCAGACATGGAGATAGTGAACAAGCAAGGAATTGTAAAGGAATTCATTCAAAACTCAAAACAGATAGAATAGAGGGTTATGATTTTTCTCCAATGGTGTAGAGATCTCAACTCTTCTCCTCTAGGTTACAACAAAAGTCTTCTCTCTTTTTTGCGTCCTCAAAAACTCTTAAAACGTGTTTTAACCTAATTTTCTAAAGTAAACCGAACTGGTATACAAATAAGGAAATCTGGTTTTTGCTTCGCAGGTTCATTGATCAGTCTATCCTTCAACTCCTCGATCGATCAATGTTTCTTCATTCGATCGTGAAGCTTCCAAATCGTGCAAAGGATCGTGCATAACTTCTTCTTAAAATAGCTTGATCGATCTCTGAGTGCTCGGTCATGCAATGGATCGTGCGAACGATATAGCGGGATGAAGGTCGATCGTGTCAGGCATGAGAAGTCAATCAATGGATCGAGCGTAGTTTTCCTTTTTTTAAAGTTGCGATCGATCGATCTTTGTGTTGATCAATCGATCCTTTATCTCGTAGTGGAAAAATCCAAAGTTAAGCTCCAATCTTGCTCATCATGTGGAATCCAAAGTATCCTTGCGTTTTGTACCTGAAAAGACTCTGACAACATGACAAAGACTAAATAAAACATATGAATTAGTTAGCTATAAGTCGGTATAAACGAGGTATAGATCGATTCTTCCATTCCTGATATCAATCATAGCACCTACTGTTATGAGAAAAGGTCGACCTAAGATGAGAGGATCCTTAGGTTCTTCATCTAATTTCAGCACTACAAAATCTGTTGGTACTAATGCATTCTCAACTTCAACATCAAGATCCTCGAGAATACCCACTGGAAATTTCACTGAACGGTCTGCAAAGATAAGAGAGATCTTTGTTTGCTTGAAGTTCGAGAATCCTAACCTTAATGCTACAGAATATGACATTAGGTTTACACTAGAGCCTAGATCACACAACGAACGCTCAAAGGTCAAGTAACATATCCGAACTGAAAATACAAATAATCCAGGATCTCCTTCTTTCTTAGGGAACCGATTTTGAAGTCTAGAACTGCAATCTTGTGTGATCATCATCACTCTATCTTCTCCTATGAACTTGTTCGTCACTAGGCTTTTGACATAACTCTTAAGTGAAGGTATCATCTGCAAGGCATCAACATAAGGTAACCGAATAGACAAATCTGATAATAACTCCTTACATTTGGCGTTCTCTAAGTCCTTTTTAGACTTCTTCGGTGGGATGGGATACAGTGGTACTAGTACGTATGATCTCTCAGGTGCTGCTGATTGCTTATGAGGTATGGATGCTGGTGATGGTTCTCTCTCAGGTGCTGGAAACTGCTCTGGTATTGGCGTAGGTGTGGCTATTTCCTCATAAATCTCTCCAGCCCTATCATCCTCAACATCGACCACTACTCTCTCTTGTCTCGGTTTGTGGAAGTTTGCTTCAAGCTCCTTACCACTTCTCAACATAACAACATCACAAGCTTGATGATCATCATTCGAACCTAGAAGGGAGGTCGTGTCTTCCACCCTACACATAACATAATCAATCCTGGAACTCAACTCCGAGTACATTACTCCCATCTGATTGTTGATTTCAGACGTAGTCCGAGATTGTCCCTAAATGACCTGCTCCAATAAAGCTTTAATCTCATCAGTTGATGAAGGAGTAGGACTTGCTGTAGTCTTTTGCTCGGTGTAAAGCCCTTCAGATTGATGATCCTGAAGACTAGATTTCTTCTGTGATGAATAAAGCTTAATAGACTTCCTCTTAAACTCACTTGAAGCTATGAACTGATCCAACTTCTCACTGATCCCTGCGATTTTATCCATCTCAGATGAATATTCTTCGTGATCCCGTAAATCCCCTGTACTTACAACCAAATTCTCAATCAGTCGGAATGCGCCCTCACTCGTGTTTGTAGTGAAATCTCCTTTGCTCAAAGCATTAAGTAGCTTCTTGAAACTCCAACTCAATCCGCTATAGAAGAAGTTCAGAACTTGTTCATCGCTGAAACCATGGTGTAGACAATCCCTTCTATATCCTCTCAACCTATCCCGTGCTTCTCCAAAAGACTCATCATCTCTTTGATAAAAGTTTGAAATCTGGTTCTTCAACTTAGCAGTCTTTTCTTTGGTAAAGAAGGGATCCAGAAACTTGTTTCTAACTTGTTCCCATGAAGTTAACGATCCTGCTGGTAAAGACTGAAGCCATTTGGTCCACTTTCCTTCCAAAGAAAACTTGAAAAGTTTGCACTTAGCATAGTCCTCAGGGATTTCTCTAGGTGCTGTTGTACTGCAGATTTCCTCAAAGTTTTCGAGATGATCTACAGGATTTTCAGCAGGGAAACCGTGAAAGGTAAATTGTCTAACTAATGCTATCAAAGGAGGACTCAACTCATGATCAATGCAACCCTCTGGTATACTAACAGAAATCGCATATCGACATTGATAGTAGTTGTGAGGAGTTTCTATTTCACCGATGGCTCTTCTTGGCATCTATTCTATTCTAGCATCGCTTTCCCGTTTCATCTCTTCAATCTCTCGCTTTAACTGTTCTAATATAGCTTCCTGGCTCGTGGAATCAGCTATGCTTTCCTCTCTGTCAGCCATTATAAGATCAAACTTGAAAAACAAAACAAAGAAATACAAACAAATGGTAAACAAAGGTGTCTTAGTCTCTAACTCAATAAATAATCGAAAGGTAATGTTATTGGTCCCCGACAACGGCGCCAAAAACTTGATACATTGAGTTTTAACCCTATATCCTACTGCAAGTGCATAACAAACGAAATAATATTTAGGGATCGAATCCATGAAGACCAATTATCACACTAACGATTGAATTGTTTAACTAGAGCTAAGTCGATGGGTATTTTAATTGGAATCGATTGTAACTAAGAAATTTAATGTAAACAATATATAAAGAACATCAAGCTTAGGGAATTCATAGGGAAATCAAGCAAGTATGCTACTCTACTAGGAAATAACAATTGACTAACCTATTATCGCAGCGATAATCACTATGCTTGGATCCTAGAGATTCTAACTCTCGTTGGTTCTAGAATTCTTCTAACCATGCAGTATTAACAGTTCCTAAGTGTCCACAACCCAGCCTAGCCTTAACTCTCGTTGGTAGTGAAGGAGTTGCTCACCTAGAAAGGTTCTGATCCTTATTGATCAATCGATCCTTCAACTGCTCGATCAATCAACATTTCTTCATTCGATCGTGAAGCTTCCAAATCATGCAAAAGATCGTGCGTAACTTCTTCTTAAAATAGCTCGATCGATCTCTGAGTGCTTGGTCGTGCAATGGATCGTGTGCATGATATAGAGGGATGAAAGTTGATCGTATCAGGCATGAGAAGTCGATCATGGATCGAGCGTAGTTTCCCTTTTTAAAGTTGCGATCGATCGATCTTTGTGTTGATCGATCGATCCTTTATCTCATAATAGAAAAATCCAAAGTTAACCTCCAATCTTGATCAGCATGTGGAATCCTAAGTATCCTTGCGTTTTGTACCTGAAAAGACTCTAAAAACACGACAAAGACTAAAGAAAGCATATGAATTAGTAAGCTATAAGTGAGTATAACTGAGGTATATCAGTCGCGCATAAGGCCTTAATGCAAAAGGTCCAACTTGTAGAATACATAACTATCAGCTTTAAGCTTCGATTAGGCTGATTGAAGCTCGAGTAGTTAGCTAATTGAGTCAGGATTCCATAGAAATAAACGTCATGTTCTAATTCTCTTGGTAGCGTATGGAGCCTCTTGATATGTGAGCGTATGTCTTCATGATCCTCTAGGGAAGGTTGTTGGCGTGAACTCCTTGTTTGCTGCTCCGGTTCTTGAGTGCTGGGTGAGTCATTAAATTTAGACAGCTGAAGCATGTCTAATAAACTTGTCTCCCCTTTTGTCTTTGACATGTTTTCCAAGGAAGGTCGTCTCCCCTTTATCTTTGGTGTATTTAGCCTGAAACTCGACAACCGAGTCTAAGCCTTGTCTTGCAGTCGATGTACTTAGAATCCTACCATCAAGGATCCTATTATCTGGTGTGTGAAGCATATTCCCCAATAGGTATTGTAAATACTTGGTTGACCATGAGAACCGTGAGCCGGCAAAACTGCACTTTGATACCAAGTTGCGAATTCCTCTGCATATCATCGTAAGCCTCAACGCCAATCCCTCATTAATGCAATCCTCTTAAATATGCAATAGTAGTTGATGTTTATGTATATCAACGGGTGCCTTCCTCTTTCAACATCCCTCTTAGGGTATTTCTCGTCATCACCTATAGTTATGGAAAATAAACAAGCAAATAGTTAAATATTCAATTATGCTAAAGAATGCCAAAGAAACTCTAACACACTATAAATTAGATTGACCAAAGATTACCACACTATAAACCAAGTTTACTAAACTCTACTACACGATAAATTACATTTACCAAACTCTACCAATGAACTTTTACAAAAAAAACAAACTTGGCCAACATTTAACGAAGAGAAACCCATTAAATCTACCAAAAGTGGCCAACATTAACGATTTGTAAGTTTAGCACAAACCCTAGAAAAAAATATTCGAAATGATAAAGAGTTCAAAATCTCTAAGTCGAAATCCCTAAAAATATGCTACATTATCTTCAATGCACAAGACCTATTTGAGACATTCGAAGAAGTCGAATTTTCCAAAGAAGAAGAAGAAAACACGAAGAAGAAGAGAATAAGAAGAGAAGAAGAAGAAAACGCCACGAAAGAAGAAGAAGAAAAAGACGAAGAAGAATAAGAAGCAAAACAACCAGACGAAGAAGAAATAAAATAATAAGAAATAAGAAGCAGAATTTCGACGATGAAGAATAAGAGAAGAAGAAAAAATAAGAGAACAAAGAAGAAGTTAAATAGTCATTGGCAGTTTTTTTTCTTCTTTTTGACGGTTTTTTTAGTGGCAGTTTTGTAAATAAATGGACAAGTTTTTCTTTTTGTGAATTTTCCCACACTTTTTTTGAACTTCTTAAAAAGTATTTAAGTCATTAGGATATAATTATGGAGTAGTTCAGTCATTATTTCTTCTTTTTATCTTCAGCCTCTAAACAAAATTCCCTGAGTTACAAAACGACAATCCTTCTACTCGTCGATCAACACCACACACATGTAAGAGTTGATCAATTATCTCAATTAAATACTGACATGTTCTTCAAATCAAAACCAAACTTCAAAAGCTTCACATGGAGATGAACTTTTACATTTTTCAAGATGAATCTTCGATGTCCCCCTTTTTCGCATAAAACTAATCGACCTCATATTTCCTCACATGGTGAGCGTATACATCCTAGAGCGGTGAGACATGATAGTTCAGCCAACAATCAAAATTTCCAACCAAGTCTAGCTGCAATGATGAGTTCACCTGAGAGAAAGAATATGCTTCATCTTTATCCCCATAAACTTAACGAAACTTTATGGTAAGCATCTACCATTTCTTATAGATCAATAAGCTTTTTTTTTTTGTAATTCATTATATTACAGCTTCTTTTGTTCATTGTAGGCATACATGACTGTATTCGGAAAGATATAGTAGCAATATGGCAGTCAAATTTTTAGGGACCATGGTGGACTTACAAAATGGTCCCATTGGACTAGTTTTGTGGTATAATTTGATTTTTTTATTAATCTCTTGTAGTTACATTTTTTTGATATGTTTACCAAGTTATATTGGTTTGACTAACTGGAATTTCAAGTTGGATACTTGGAATGAAGAGTCGGCAAAGAAGAGAAGCAAAACAAATTCAAAGAACCGCTGTTCAGATCCAGATGGATTAAGCATTCACTGCCATGTTTCAAGAGCAAATAAACACGAGTTGCTTATGAGATGGTTTGTTTACTTGTATTCTCCACGTAGTTTAGTTTTTGTTAACATAATTAACACAATGTTACTTTTAGGCACTTGAGATTGGAAGAGTAGCACCACATGCAACAAAGGTTGTTCGAAAGACACATTAGAAATGAAACTTTTATTGACAAACGAGCATAGTCTTTTATACTAGCTGCTCATAATTAGGATAGACAACGACCGTACGAATCCAATATCAATAGCCAGATTGATTCAACTACAAATGTAGAAGTAACCATCTTAATCTTATATTAACTTTTACTTATAGTTGAGTTGTGAGTTATGTTAACATGTGAGGAACCATCTTTTTGATTGTTTTTGAATAGTCTTCTATTTTAATTGCTTACTAGATTGTTGAAATGAGAAGAATTCTAGGCCAGTACATATGAGAAGTTATATAAAATAATATGTCTGATAGCAATAAACTTGACCACAAAGCTCATATATAAGTTTGAATTGCTTAAGTGTTCTTGGCTCTTTTTTATTTGTGGTTATTTCATTATGTTCGACTCTTCTAAACTACTATTTTATTGTTTAGTTGACTTATGTATTTTTTACATAACAGATAACAACTAACAAAAAGGGACGTACCTATGGTCTTGGATCGACTCAATATCTAGATATTGAACCCAACAAATCTGTTGTTACCTTCGTCGGAACTTGGATGTTGATATGCGGCTTACTAAGACGGAGGACAACATTGATGTGGTGAAACAAGTCGTTGATGTGCTGCTACGTCTTAACGGAGTAGAACCAATTACCCTTCAAGAATCGATTCCTCATGCTTCATGTGCTTCTGCTGAAAGCCCTATCCATCTTAAAGACCATCTTAATATTTTGCATTTATGTATGTTTACTATCGTAATGTTTAGTATTGTTGTATGTTTGTTTTTGAACATAGGTAAGTTTTTACGCTTATATATAATTCAGGCTATGATTTGTATTTTTTAGCTAATTAATTTTATTATATATGCAAGTAAATATGATTTTTAAGCTTTCTTTTAGTCTTAGCTATCATTTTGTTGTGGCCAATTTGTGGCACATAGATACATCTTATTTGTGATTTTCTGTCACTACCAAAAACTTTAGTCGTGGTTACTTTTCAACTCTTAGCAAGAAACAAATTGTGTTTTAATTGTAGCTTTGTAGAGCTGAAAAAATGTAGTTAATCATGCTAAATAAATATGGATCGGCCGCATTTATGTTGTGGCAATATTAGACACAAAAATAATTGTTCCAGATTGTGGCAAAATGGTATAAAACACTTTGTTCCTTTTCGTGGCATATTGTTATAATAATGTATGTGATAAATTTGTAGCTAATATATATACAACACACTTTGTGATAATTTTGTTGTTATATGTTATAAAACTTGTCGTAGCTATTTTGTGGCATGGTGTCCACGTGTAGCCACGACTTTTAAACAGATACAACCTTATAGCTACAAAATTAAATTGTCTTTCCATTTTTATACACCTCATAACAACAATTTTTGGGGCATAGTTGCAGAATATTTTGTGTCTACTAACAGTTTTTCTTGTAGTAATATTCCGCCTCTCATAAGATAACACAAATATATTTGTATACTATATATCATAAATCATGTAACTATCATAGTTTCAAACTGTCACAAAATCTCTAATATATTATCTATACAATATATAATTTCTATTTATATTTATTAAAATATTATTATATTTGGATAAATATGCCAAAATTAAACTGAAACAAAAAAATTCACAGATCACGCCTTACCTTAATTGGCCGGTGAATCAACTGGAAAATGCAGCAAAAACGAGTCCAAACAACTTCCACAATAGATACCTTCATACACAATCAACCAAACATATTAGGGTTCTTCAAACATATTACACAGATGATTCTTAGAGAGCAATCAACACATTTACAGGTTAGATCTTACCTAGATTTGCATGTCCAATGGTCCATTTGCCCTCTTGGATGTATCCTATATCCAAAACAAGTTTCGATCTAGCATTTTTTGCCTAGATCTAATCAGAAATGGTCCTTAAACAACCCACAACAAACACATATTTTTAGAACAAAAACCTATTTTTTTAATTTTGAAACAGAAACAAGATTCGACATCTTACCTTAAGCTGATCGTAACTCTCTCAGTATAGCTCCGATTGACAATCAGTTTGAAATTACAAATTCTTAAGAGAGAGAACTTTACAGATTACACAAAGTACAATAAATAGATAAGTAACCAAATATTAATAGCCTTAGAAAGACAGTGATTAAGACTCGTTACCTTACCACTTGAAGGTTGTTGTTCAATCAACTTTGGGGATGGATGTACATGCTCTGGGGCTCGATTTTGCAGATTTGAGAAGAAAATAAAGCAAGTGGGTGCTAATTTTTGTCGTTTATGTAAGAGGTATCACTTGGTTTTAGGGTTAGGTTGATAAGTCTTGTTCTTTCCTTAATAAGTCATAAACCTTTTACTCTAAATGAAAGTTTAAATTTCTCCGTTAAATGGGATCTATGGGCCATGAAAATGATAACCAAAATCAGAGTTGGATCTTGCAATTCTCCCCCACTACTAGGAGTTTGTCCTCGAATTCGATATTCTGGTTGAAATGCAGTTTTCTCCTTTAAAAGTTTTTGGGGTTCAACTTCTTGACATACTTTTTAAATAATTTAGTTGTCCTTTATAGAAGAATCAAATAGAAAATATAACGTCAACTTCATTAAATAGGCAGAAATCAGGTTTTGCAATATCAGCCGAACATAACTTCAAATAAACTAATATCCCAAGTAAATGAACTATTATCCTATTCATAAGCCGCTTAAACAAAAATCCATGGAATCAGATTAAACTCTAACTTATTCATTGGTAGCAACATTTGTTTTTTATGTGCCGCCATGCTCAGAATTATTCTGCTCTCCAACCGCATATATACTTGGTCCAATTGCTTGCCTTTTGGGAGGTGGTGGGAAGTGATATATCTGCATTTTACCACTTTTTAGGGGCATTATTTAGCATGTTTTGTATTCATACTTGCATTATTATCATTATTTTAGGTTCTTTTAGGCATAATTTGCATACTTAGTGTTGGGCATTGCATACATTGCATAAAAGGTATTTTTAGGCACTTTTTGGAGCTTATCATGGAGTATATCGGATTACAAGAAGACCAATGAGGAATCGGCTAGCCTAAAGTTGAAGTTTAGGATGTGATCTAGAACATTTGGCACTCGAGTCTAACACTCGAGCTTGACACTCAACCATCACTTGGTCGAGTGGTTCTTCACACCAGAATGTTGACTTTTTCGCCGGAGTTGACTTCTTGGGCTTCTTTGTGAAAAGGGCCCATTAATACCCACTTATGCAAGCCCAATAACGTTTTAGTCTTTTTCCATTTTTTTCTTTTCAAGGAATTTTCCATTTCTCTTTCTAGAAAATTTTCCTTTCTTTTCTTTAAACAATTTTCCTTTTTACTTTCTAAGTAATTTTCCTTTTTTTCTTTAGGACGTAAGATCTTTGTTGATCTATAAATTGTAGTAGAATTTCCACTTTTAATATATCATATTTTCCAGCAATTTTCGATCCTCTACAAAGCAATATCGAATTCTCTTCTTTAAGTTTATGCAATTGATTTTCGATTCTGATTTTATGCTTTACTTCATGAATTTTGAGTAAGTTAAATTAGGGTTCTTGAGGAGAGGGTGAGATTAGGGGAAAACTTAGGGATTTCTAGATTTGTTTATGTTTGATTAAGGTTTTAGATCTCTTTAATTTAAGTGTCCTTAATGCTTATTTCTTTCTGATCAATTGAAATCTGATTACTTGGTGATTCCCCCCCGAGAGGCGTTTGGGGAATCGCTTGAACATGCTTAGGTTAAGATAGCATCGTCTGGCTCAAGAGATTGATTGTTTAGGGTGTTATTAGGCTTTGTAAGGTCCATACTTAATGCCTCTTGAACTTCTAATCGTTGGCGAGAGTCAAGTCGGGTTGTTGTTCAGGAGAGGTCCCATTGCATGAGAATGAATGTGATTACTTTAAGATTCCTTGCTGAGAGGTCATCTAAATAGATTGATAGACAAGTCTAGAACCCCTAGGAATACCCTAATCATTGATCCTTAACCTCGAGAACCCCTTTTTCTCCATTGAATTTTCGTGAACTTTAATATTTTGTTTTTAGATTAAAACTCTGTTTTACAATTACTTTGTTTTGCACTTTACTCTGTTTTACTACTGCTCTGTTTTTGCTCTGTTTTTACGTTCTGTTTTTGCACTTTGTTTTAAGTATTTCATTCGCACCTAGATTAGATCACTATTCACTAAAATTGAATCTGGCTTAGATTAGGAAAAGTAGATTGCATCCCGATTGCTAGTTACTCACCCAGTGGATTGACACCATACTGTATTGCAATTGATTACATAACAGTAGGTTATTTTAGAAACACGCGAAAACCTTGTTATCAAATTGGCGCCATTGCCGACTGGGTCATAGTTAGCTACAATTAGGATTTTTACTTTCCTTAGACTAATTTTTAAAACTACATTCTAAACATCGTTTTTGTCTTTTTTCAGGAACACTCGATCAACTCACTCGACTACCTACGCTCGAGTCTCTTGATTTCACTCTGTTCCCAGAAAACTCGACCACTACACTCGATCACCTTTGGTCGAGTGTCGTTTCCACTGACAAAAACCTACCTGCATGAATACTAAATCCCGTGGTTGTGAAGATCTCATTCCCTACTCTGACAACATAGACCGTTTGACTCGTGAACACTTGCGGGAACAGCGAAATAGACTGAACGAGGAATTTCTGGATCCAGTAGACATCTAGGACCACGTGCAAGCTACTGACTTAGGATTTCGACCTAGGCGCATAAGACACATCGAAGCTGGTGATGCTCCCAATATTCACACACAACACCATGGAATTGTCCCACCAGCTATTGCCAACAATAATTTCGAGATTAAAAGCGGTATGATCTCCATGGTCCAGAATAGCAAGTTTCATGGTTTACCTTCCGAGGATCCTCTGGATCATCTAGACGAATTCGAGAAACTAACCAATTTGACAAAGATTAATGGGGTTAGTGAAGATGCTTTAAAATTGAGGTTGTTTCCTTTCTCTCTTGGAGACAAAGCACACTTGCCCCAAGGGTCTATTACATCCTGGGACGCCTGTAAATAAGCGTTCCATGGCAAATTCTTCTCCAACTCAAGTACCGCGAAACTTCGCAATTCCATCTCCGGTTTCAAGCAAAACCATTTTGAAACATTCTTTAAGGCATGGGAACGATTCAAGATGTACCAATCCCAATGTCCTCATCATGGGTTTACTACTGAGTCACTTCTTAGCACTCATTATAGAGGAGTTCTCCCCAAAATCCGTATGTTACTCGATACAACAAGCAACGAAAACTTTATGAACAAGGACGTAGATGATGGATGCGAACTGGTCGAAAATTTAGCACAAGCAGATGGCCAATACAGTGAAGACTATGATCGAACTCCTAGAGGTTCAGCCGATCCTGACATGGTTAGCAGAGAGGAACTCAAAGCCATACAAGACAAGCTCGATAGGTTGCTCTCAGCTCAACAAAAACAGGTGACGTAAGTGAGTCACAAGAGGTTGGAGAGGACGAAGATCAGGAAGAGGAGGTCAGTTTTGTGCAGAACCAAGGTAACAACTACAGGCCTTACAACCACTATAAACCCAATCCAAACCTTTCCTATAGAAACACCAACGTGGCGAACCCTCAAGATCAAGTATACCCACCCAAACCAAAACCCAAACCCTTTATCCCAAAACAACAATACCAGCAGACTCATCACCACCAACACTCTGCACCACCAGGTTACAAATCAAACAACACAACCCAAAACCAACAAACACCTGAGGTCATGGATATATTACAGCAAATACTGAAAGGACAGACAGCCACTGCTTCTGAAATAACAAGGAAATTTGCTGAGGTACATGCCAAGATAGATGCTTCCCATAACGACCTCAACTGCAAGTTTAAAACTCTTAATGCCCGTCTCAAATATGTCGAGAATCAGCAAGGATCCTCATCAGCCGTGAAACAAACTAGACAACTACCTGGAAAAGCCGTACAGAACCCTAAGGAGTATCACACCAACGCCATTACACTCCGTAGTGGCCGTTAAATACTAATTCGTGCTGAGGACACAGACGCCACTGAGGACAGTGCCATTCAGGAAGGGGAGGATGATCTCGTCGAAAAACAGACAGAAATCAGCACGAAACCGCCGAAACCTCTGACACTTGACCAACCTCTGGTCGAGTGTCGCGTCCTGAGCCCAGAAAACCAACTGACTTGCAGAAAGACCCAAAACCGTTCGCTCCACCACCCTTCAAACCCTAGCTTCATTTCACACAAAGATTCAAGAAGGAGGTTGCAGACAAATACAAGGCTCTCTTTGAAAAACAGATGAAGGACGTTGAAGTGAAGATACCGATTCTAGATGCTTTCATGCTGATGCCTCCTTACCAGAAGTTTTTGAAGGATGCAGTCAAAGACAGAACACAAGAAATTGAAGGGATGGTTGTGCTAACACACGAGGTCAGTGCCGTTATACAAAGAAAAGTTGTACTTAAGAAGCTCAATGATCCAGGAACATTCACGATTCCATGCTCCTTAGGACCTCTCACATTCAGAAGCTGCTTATGTGATTTAGGAGCATCAATCAGCCTGATGCCACTAACAGTTGCCAAACGATTATGATTTGACAAGTACAAAACCTGCAAGATATCCTTGGTATTAGCTGACTGATCGGTTAGAATCCCACATGGTGTTCTAGAAGACCTACCAGTTCAGGTTGGAGGAGTAGAAATCCCAACAGATTTCGTTGTTCTTGACATGGGAGAAGAACCTAGAGACCCCCTGTTGTTTGGAAGGCTCTTCTTAGCCACTGCTGGAGCTGTTATCAATGTATCCAAAGGAGAAATTGAACTTAATTTGGGGAAGGATTTCAAGATGACCTTCAACATCAGCGATGTAATGAGGAAACCAACTAATGAAGGACAGCTGTTTGTAGTTCAAGAGATATACGATCTTTCAGAGGATCTGTTCGAGGAGTTAATGGAAGAAGATCACCTTAGTACTGCTTTAACAAAAGATGGTTGTGATGGGTACGTGCACAACGAGACATATATTTACAAGAGAATGCTGGATTCGTGCAAGCCTTTAAAAGAAGAAACGCTCGAAACTGCACACTCGACCATGACACTCGACAGAGCTGAGCTCAAGTATCCTGATTCAACCTCAAACAACCTACACTCAAGCACTACACTCGACCACACCAAGGTCGAGTGTCAACCCTCAGTCGATCCAGACGATTGGTTGGAGCTTAATTCGCCCAAAGTGGACCTTAAACCACTCCCCTCCGGGCTCAGGTACGCGTTTCTTGGAACTAACTCAACATATCCTGTGATAGTAAATGATGCATCAACTGATGATAAGTTAGGTATGTTGCTTGCTGAGTTGAAACAATTTAGGAAAGCTTTAGGATATTCATTGTCTGATATTAAAGGAATTTCTCCTGACTTGTGCACACATAGAATTCACCTCGAAAATGAATCCTACTCTAGCAGGGAACCTCAAAGGAGATTGAATCCAAATTTAAAAGAGGTTGTTAAGAAAGAAATTTTAAAATTGCTAGATGCTGATATCATTTATCCCATTTCAGATAGCAGATGGGTCTCTCTTGTGCACTGTGTGCCCAAAAAGGCGGGAGTCACTGTTGTTAGGAATGAGAATGATGATTTGATCCCAACTAGGACTGTTACAGGACATAGAATGTGCATTGATTTTAGAAAATTGAACTCTGCATCTAGAAAGAATCATTACCCCTTACCCTTCATTGATCAAATGTTAGAAAGGTTAGCTAATCATTCATACTACTGTTTCCTTGATGGGTATAGTGGATTTTTCCAGATCCCTATACATCCAAATGATCAGGAAAAGACAACCTTTACTTGCTCTTATGGCATATTTGCATATAAGAGAATGTCATTTGGTCTTTGTAATGCACCTGCTACTTTTCAACGTTGCATGACTTCGATATTTTCATATCTGATTGAGGAGATGGTTGAGGTATTTATGGACGATTTCTCTGTCTATGGCTCCTCCTTCTCCTCCTGTTTGTCGAATTTGTGCAGGGTCCTATCTAGGTGCGCGGAGACAGACCTTGTGCTTAATTGGGAAAAATGCCACTTCATGGTAAAGGAAGGCATTGTTCTGGGTCATAAGATATCTGAAAAGGGTATTGAGGTTGATAAAGCTAAAATAGAAGTCATGGTGCAACTGCAGCCTCCCAAAACAGTGAAAGACGTTAGGAGTTTCTTGGGCCATGCAAGGTTTTATAGGCGTTTCATTAAGGATTTTTCTAAGACTGCCAGACCTCTGACTCGTCTCCTCTACAAATAGGCGGATTTCATTTTTGATGAAGACTGTCTTAAGGCCTTTCTGGAACTTAAGGAATCCTTAGTCACAACCCCTATTGTCCAAGGTCCTGATTGGACTATCCCTTTCGAG
Organism: Lepidium sativum; assembly: GCA_023374145.1. Taxonomy (NCBI): domain Eukaryota; kingdom Viridiplantae; phylum Streptophyta; class Magnoliopsida; order Brassicales; family Brassicaceae; genus Lepidium; species Lepidium sativum. Next base: position 37,858 of record JAKUCM010000674.1, on the reverse strand, counting down.
ATAATGTGTGACGCTAGTGATTACGCTGTTGGAGCAATTCTGGGACAAAAGAAAGATAAGAAGCTCAATGTGATTTACTATGCCAGCAGAACACTCGATGAGGCCCAGGTGAAGTATGCCACGACAGAAAAATAGTTACTTGCACTAGTGTTCACCTTCGAGAAGTTTAGATCCTACTTGGTTGGATCGAAAGTTATTGTGCATACAAATCATGCAGCTCTAAGGTACTTGATGAAAAAGAAGGATGCCAAACCTAGACTACTTAGGTGGATTTTGCTGCTGCAGGAATTTGACATGGAGATAGTTGATAAGGCCGGGATAGAAAACGGTGTCGCAGATCATCTCTCACGAATGCAGGTGAAAGAACCCCTTCCTATAGACGATGACATGCCGGAAGAACATTTGTTGAGTTTTACTATCAGACACTCGACCAACCCTTGGTCGAGTGTCAGTCACACGATCAAATGAGATGTTTTTCGATTGGTACGAAGCTTGTAGGGACTTGTTTGTCGTGGTATGCCGATCTGGTTAACTTTTTGGTGAGAGGAGAACTTCCTAAAACTTTGAACCATCATCAGAAGAAGAAATTCTTTCGGGATGTGAAGTAATACTTCTGGGATGAACCTTTTCTTTACAAGCAAGGATCTGATGGACTATTCAGAAGGTGTGTTTCAGAAGAAGAAGTTAAGGGAATATTAGAACACTGCCATGGATCCACATATGAAGGACACTTTGCTGCATTCAAAACAGCACAAAATATTCTCCAATCTGGATTTTGGTGGCCATCGATCTTTAAGGACTGTCAAGAGTTCATATCCAGGTACGAGTGTTGTCAAAGAACGGGTGGAATAAGTAGAAGGAATGAAATGCCTCAGAATCCTATCTTAGAAATCGAAGTGTTTGACTGCTGGGGAATCGATTTCATGGGTCCTTTTAAACCACCATCTTTAGGAAACAGTTACATTCTGGTTGATGTGGATTATGTTTCCAAGTGGGTAGAAGCCATTGCATCTCCTACAAACGATACAAAAGTGGTGCTGAAGCTGTTTAAACACATCAATTTTCCCAGGTTCTGAGTAACAAGAGTCGTGATCAGCGATGGAGGATCTCACTTCGTCAACAAATTCTTCGAAAACCTTCTTAGAAAACATGGGGTTAAACACAAGGTTGCAACTCTTTATCATCCCCAAACCAGTGGGCAAGTTGAGGTGTCTAATCGACAAATCAAGTCTATTTTGATGAAAACAGTTGGGCTATCAAGACGAGATTGGGCCGCCAAACGGGATGATACGCTTTGGGCATATCGGACTGCCTTCAAGACGCCCATTGGAAGAACACCTTTTCAGCTGCTCTATGGAAAATCTTGCCATTTGCCAGTAGAACTAGAGTACAAATCGATTTGGGCAACCAAGCTTCTGAATTTCGATTTCAAAACCGCCCAAGAAAAGAGACAGATGGATCTGCATGAATTGGAGGAAATAAGACTTGAAGCGTACGATAGCTCTAAGGCATACAAGGATCGAACCAAGGCAGCCCACGATACGAAGATTCGACCAAAAACAATTACAGTCGGTGATCAAGTGCTATTTTTCAACTCTAAACTCAAGTTGTTTCCCGGAAAACTCCGATCCAAGTGGTATGGTCCGTTCACAGTACTAAGAGTTTTACCATATGGAGCAGTCACTTTGGCCAACAACAAAGGAGAAGGATTTACAGTGAATGGTCATAGAGTTAAGCCATACTTGGCTGACTGCACAATTCCCGAAGGAATTTTAGTTCTTCTCGATGAGCCTCCTCATCTCCAATGAATATGAGGAAGTCAAGCTCAAGACTATAAACGAGCGAAGTTGGGAGGCAATCCCAAAGGTATCCGCTGTAAATACATCTAGTTTGATTTTTAGAATTTTCATCTTTAAAAAAAATTGCATCTATTTCGTCTTACATGCAGTTGGAAGGAATTTTGAGAGTTTTGCAGGAAGTGGGGCCCAAGATAGGACAAGTGGGACCAGAACCAACATGATGGGACAACACTCGACTAGGCGTGGTCGAGTGTCCCACTCGAGTGTCAGCTGTCGTTTGGCAGACTGACACTCGACCAAACCTGCTCGAGTGTCATGCTCGAGTGTCCCGCCTTCATGCCTATTCTGATGCCTACGCACCTATAACTGCCAAAAGTTGAAAAGGGGAGACATTTACTGCGAAAAACGGGTCAAATCTATCTTTAGTACATTATCTTTCACATTTAATTTAAAAGATTTGATTTATCCCACTTTCAAATTTCAAATTTGAATAAGATTCCCCCTTATCTCTTCTCCTCTATAAACAGAGGAGGACCCTCTCCTTCTCATTCATACTCGAATGCACTCTCTCACTAAATACTCTCTCTAGTTCTCTCTTTGCAGAAATTTCTCTAAGGAAGATCGACACTCTTTTCTCAGTTTCTTCACGACACTCGACCAACAGCTACTCGAGTGTCAAGATCGAGTGTTCCGATTTCTTCTTCATCTCCAACAAGCAAACTCCATGTCTGACCGCAAAGCCAACAATGCCAATCTCCTCAGGCGTAAAGCCAAAAACAAAGCTCGGAACAGAATCAATCCTCATCAAGGGGAGTCTTCTATGAGTAGATTAAGGCTCGACAAAAGGGAGAAAAGGAGATTGGTAACACAATCCGAGAATGAGTCTGGAGAAGAAAGAGAGTACATGGACGAAGACGATCCGACCATGGGAAACAAAGAGGGTGCAGAGGAGAATCTAGAGGCCGATCTCGAGATACTCCAGAGATCGGGATACGGCGAGAAAGAAGCCGAGGAAGCAAGGGAGATTAGTCGGGCAGGAATAAAAGAGAAGGAGATGAAGGACCAGCACAACGCAGCAAGAACACTCAACGATCTGCGACGAATGGACTTCATAGGAACCTGCTACACATGCATAGAGGCGTTGACCGCAATAAGAATAACTAGGGTCGTGGATCTAATGTTGCAAAACTGCGGGCTGTCCACTGATAAACAAGTTTTTGCGGTGTTTTCTCAAATACCAAACTGTCTATTTAATCAATTGCAGTACAGTATGGTGTCAATCCAATGGGATAGTAACTAGCAATCAAGATATAATCTACTTATTCTAATCTAAGCCACATTCGGTTTTAGCAAGTGGTTTATCTATCCTAGGTGATAACGAAATCTTAAAACAAAATGCTAAAAACGAAACACAGTATTAAAATGTAAAAACAGAGCATTAAAAGTAAAGCAATAGTGAAACTAATGATAAAGTGCAACACGAAATCTCAACCTAAAGCAGAGTATTAAAATCACGAAAATTCAATAAAGGAAAAACGGGTTCTCGAGGATTAGGATCAATGATTAGGGTATTCCTAGGGGTTCTAGACTTATCTATAAACCTATTTAGATGACCTCTAAGCAAGGAATCACAAAGTAATCACATTCGCTCTCGCGCAATGGGACCTCTCTTAAAAGACAACCTGACTTGACTCTCGCCCAACGATTGGAAATTCAAGAGGCCTTAAGTATAGACCTTACAAAGCCTAATAACACCCTAGACAATCAATCTCTTGAGCTAGGAAGATGCTATCTTAATTTAAGCATGTTCAAGTGATTCCCCAAACGCCTCTCGGGAGGGGGGGATTCACCAAGAGATCGAATTTCAATTGATCAGAAAGAAACAAGCATTAAGAACACTTAAACTAAAGAGATCTAAGACCTTATTTAAACATAGACAAATCTAGAAATCCCTAAGTTTTCCCCTAATCTCACCCTTTCCTCAAGAACCCTAGACTAACTTACTCAGAATTCATGAAATAAAATAAAGACTTAAAATCGAAATCTAATTGCATAAAACTTGAAGCTAAAAATCGTAAATGCCTTAGTAAAAATATGAGACTCGAAAATTGCTAGAAAATATTGTGTTTTGAAAGTAGAAATTCTAGTACAATTTATAGATCAAAAGATCTTAAAGAAAAAGGAAAAATACTTAAAGAGAAAAAGGGAAAAATTCCCTTGAAAGAAAAATGGGAATTTCCTTTTAAAAGTAAAAAGGAAATTTCCCTAAGAAAGAAAAATAGAAAAGAACTAAAAGATAATTGGGCTTGCACAAAGGGGCTTTTGATGGGCCTTTTTCGCAGAGAAGCCCAAAGATTCAATCTTCGTCTAAAGTCTCGGTTCTGGTTCGTAAAGGCACTCGACCAAATGATGGTCGAGTGTCATGCTCGAGTGTCGGAGACTCGAGTGACAAATCTTCTAGTTTGCATCTTGAATTTCAACCTTAGACCAGTCGATTCCTCATTGGTCTTCTTGTACTCCGAAATACTTCGTGATAAGCTCCAAAAAGTACCTAAAAGTCCCTTTTATGCAATGTATGCAATGCCCGATACTAATAATGCAAATTATGCTAAAAGGAACCTAAAACAATGATAATAATGCAAGTATGAATGCAAAACATGCTAAATAATGGTCCTAAAATGTGGTAAAATGCAGACACATCAACTCCCCCAAACTTAGTCTTTGCTTGCCCTCAAGCAAATGTGCATTGAACTAAAAAGGAAGAGAAGTTGCCAACAATGGGAACATCTTACTTAAACAAATGACCTGCCAAATCGAAAAACTGTAACCCACAAGTGAAACCTCATTCTTTTGTAAGAACCACAATTTACTTTCATCAAGGCTTAGCATCAAGACCGATTATTCCCTAACACTTAGTTGGTCTCTTAAGAAATTCAAATTCGAAACCTATTTCTTTCAAGTGCAGTCCGCAAAAGGGGCTATTAATCAAAGACTTTGGGATTCAACTTCCTCAAATTCAGCTAGTCACTAATGGTTTAAGCATTTTCGATCACTTGACAACTCTTTACTCGTTTTTATTGGTTTTAGCTTATCAATGAAGCACGAAAAAGTACGGGTTTACGCACAGTCCCGGTTCACCTTAGGCATCGATGTATTAGCTTTATCAATGAGACGCGAAAAAGTACGGGTTTACGCACAGTCCCAGTTCATTTTAGGCGATATCAAAATGGTTTTATTGATGAACACAAGAAGGTACGGGTTTACGCACAATCCCCGTTCATCTTAGACCATATATTTTGGGCCGAGTTTTGAGAAGGATGATTCAATATTCACCTTATGCTTTTCTTTTTACTTAGCTAGCTGAACCTAAGGAAGGATCTTATACAATGTATCTCAAACCCCTAATTTGGAAAATAAAATTCGATTATAAGGTAACAAATCAGGTTCTTTTCGAGACACAACCTAAGTATCGGTTTCAAAGGTTAATGATCTACCTATCAGTGTTCAAGGGGGAAAACGCAAGTCTAAGAGTTCACTATGGTTACTAGCCAATCAACCTAGCAAGTCTACCTATCTAGCAAGATGATTCCCGAAACTCTAGACTCAATCCTATATGAATGCAATGCAACTACATGAACACTCTGTTTTTGACTTATGCATTTTCGATTTTTTTTCAATTTTTTTGGTTTTTCTATGCCTGAGATGTGATGCAAATGATCAAATGCAAGAATAAAAACTAAGAACCACAGAAAACAAAGTTAAAAATCCTCTAGAACCCTCCCCCAAACTTAAATCACACAGTCCCTTGTGTGTATAAAAGTCCGAAAGAGGATCCTAGACCAGCAAGTCAAGTGAAAAATATGCAAAAGCAAGCTAAGTAAAAGAAATGTAAAAGCAAGTCAATTGAAAAATATGCAATGGTATTTATAATGAAAGGAAGGGGTTTTTTGTACCTCTTAATGATTCCAGTAATCGGATGCCACATTTCGCATGAGCTCCATGTAGTAGTCATTATGCCTTTGACGCTCGAGCTCAGCTTGCTCGAGCGTTTCCGTCGAGTGTTCGGAATGCTCGACTGATTGGTGCTCGAGCGGTTGGCTCGAGCTGGCTCCTGCTGCATCAAATGGTCTTCTGTATGAGAAGGCTGCTGGGTTAGCTGAGGAGCGTCTAGCTGGTGCTGGTTGGTGTTGCCTCTCACGATCTGTGGATATGAAGGCTCTTCTTGGGCGAATAGTTGGTGGCGGTGGTTGTGGTCCGCTGTTCCTTTCTAGAGCTGCAACTCTTCTACTTAGATCATCGTTTTCCTGCCTTCTAGCTTCGTCGCTAGCAGTCAGCTTCTTCACCTTCTTCATCAACCATTTGTTCATTTTCTGCAACAAGCCTATGTGCTTGTGTGCTTCTCGGATTGGTTCTCCTTGACGAGGTGGCATCGTGTATTCTTCAAAACAATATGCCTTGGGATCCACCTCATCGCTGTTTGTTGGTGATGAACTCTGCTGAGGTTCATTGGGATCGTACAAGGCTTCTAGAGGTGGGTTGAAATCTGTGTTTTGCCCCATTCTTATTGTCGTGTACTCCCTGTTTGGCAAGAGCAGAAAAGCGTTTGGTCTAAGTAAATGATGGAAAGAGTAAAGGAGCTTACCTCGAACTTCCGTCGTAGCCAAGAATTGACTCCTCCTTAAATGATCGATGTTCATGAACTGAGGGTCAGCCCAGTGTGTCTCATTGATTGGCACATTGCACCTTTCCAGAATGCATGTGATTAGTCCGCCAATGGTGATCTTTCCATCACGTCCTCCAGTTTTGTTATCCCTTGCCCAATCTCGGTATGTGACTAATTGGTTGGCAAACTGGATGGTTAATCCAGCATTGTTTCGATCTCCAATAATTGGGGATCCGTCACTCTTTGTACCAACAATGTCTTTAAGAGCAGTCACCAACATCTCCATTTCTCCTAGATTAATTGTTCCAGTAGTAAAACGTGAGAAAAATGTATTTGCTAGGATTGTTCAAAAATACCTCAATGCCGGGTTTCGGATCAGTGATGCCTTAGATCGGGAGGATGAGAATCTGCTCCTTGTTGATGCAATCGACCTCCACACATCATCCAACTCAGCTCTATCAAAATCGGGTCCATAATTTTCGGACTCGGCCTTTGGGAACTCGAAGAGGTCTCTAAGTGCTTTGAATGTCATTCGATAGTCCCTTCCTCTTATTGCAAAGAAGATGTAACCGCCACCTTGCTTTTCTTGGAGACTCTCGTTTTCAGCATCGTATAGAACGATTTGAACCGTTGCCAAAAACTGAAGAGTCTCTTCCTTGTAAGCTCTTTGCGGATATTGCACAAATGTGGACAGCCCACAATTTTGCAACATGAGATCCACATCTCTTGTTATCCCCATTGCGGTTAGTGCTTCCTTGCATGGATAGCGGGTACCTAGAAAATCCATCCTCCGCAGATCGCTTAGTGCTCTTGCCGAGTTATGTCTCTCCTTCATCTCCTTCTCTCTTTTTCCGGCAAGGATTATCTCCCTTGCTTCTGCCGCCTCTCTTTCGCCATATCCATCTTCACGGAGTGTTTCAGCAGCAAGGTCCCGGTCCAATTCGTCTTCATCCATGTATTCTCCTCTTTCTTCCGACTCATTCTCAGATTGCACTTCCATCCTCCTCTTCTCTTTTCTGCCGGGTCTGCTTGCGGCCATGGAAGACTCTCCTTGGGAAGGATTGCTTCTTGATCGAGCATTATTTTTGGCTCTGAGGCGGAGGAGGTTGGCTTTGTTGGATTTTCCGTCTGTCATGGTGAAAGTAGGTCGGAGGAAGAGCAAGTATTCGGACACTCGAACAAGACACTCGAGCAGAAGTGATCGAGTGTAGTGGATGAACAAAAAGAGAGACGATTTGCTTCTGTAAAAGAGAGAACAACTAGAGAGAAATGTTAGAGAGAGAATGTATTTTGTGTGAATGGAAAGAGAGAGGCTCATCCTCCTTTTATAGAGGAGAAAAACAAGGGGGAGCCTTTTCAAATTCAAAATTTGAACTTGGATTAAATCAAATCTTTTTGAATTAAATGGAAAAGATATTGCATTAAAGAAAGATTTAACCCATTTTTCGGAGTAAATGTCTCCCCTTTCTCAGCTTTTGGCAGTTATAGGCTTGGAGGTATGTGAATAGGTATGAAGGCGGGACGCTCGAGCCTGACACTCGAGCAGGTTTGGTCGAGTGTCAGTCTGCCAAAAGCTGGCTGATGCTCGAGTGGGGCACTCGACCAGGCGTGGTCGAGTGTTGTCCCATCTTGTCGGTTTTGACCCTATTTGTCCCATGTGGGCCCCATTTTCCTGCAAGAGACCCAAAAAACCTTCCAAGTGCATGTAAGTCGAAATAGATGTATGAAAAAATGATAAAATAACAAATTTGTAAGGAAATATGCGAAAAGGAAGAAATTGAATATATACAGAGGATACCTTTGGGATTGCCTCCCAACTGCGCTTGTTTATAGTCTCAAGCTCGACTTTCCTCCTTTTTATTGGAGAGGAGGTGGTTCATCGAGCAGAACCGAAGTTCCCTCGGGAATCGTGCTTTTTGCCAAGTAAGGCTTTACTCTATGACCGTTTACAGTGAATCCTTCTCCATTGCTATTGGCTAAAGTGACTGCTCCATAAGGTAAAACTTGTAATACTTTGAACGGACCAGACCACTTCGATCGTAGCTTTCCGGGAAATAGCTTGAGTCTTGAGTTAAAGAGAAGTACTTGATCACCAACTTTGATTGTTTTCCGCTGGATCTTTTTGTCGTGAGCTGCTTTTGTTCGATCCTTGTATGCTTTTGAGCTGTCATATGCTTCGAGTCTGATTTCTTCGAGTTCATGTAAGTTCATCTGCCTCTTTTCTTGTGCTGTCTTGATATCGAAATTCAAGAGTTTGGTTGCCCAAATCGATTTGTACTCTATCTCAACTGGTAAATGGCAGGATTTTCCATAGAGTAATTGAAAAGGTGTGCGGCCAATAGGTGTTTTGAAAGCAGTCCTATAGGCCCAAAGAGTATCATCCAATTTGGCGGCCCAATCACGTTTTGACAGCCCAACTATCTTCATCAAAATCGATTTGATTTGTCTATTAGAGACTTCAACTTGTCTGCTGGTTTGAGGATGATAAGGAGTTGCCACTTTGTGTTTAACCCAATGTTTCCTAAGTAAATTTTCCAAAACCTTGTTGACAAAATGGGATCCTCCATCGCTAATCACAACTCTTGGCACACCAAATCTGGGAAATATAATGTGTTTGAAGAGTTTAAGTACCACCTTTGCATCGTTTGTAGGAGCTGCAATAGTTTCTACCCATTTAGAGACATAATCCACAGCAACCAAAATGTAACTGTTTCCTAAAGAAGGAGGCTTAAATGGTCCCATGAATCGATTCCCCAACAGTCAAACACTTCTATCTCCAAGATCGGATTCTGCGGCATCTCATTCCTCTTGCTTATACTGCCCATTCTTTGGCAGCAATCACATCTGGATTGGAACTCTTGGCAGTCTTTAAAAATCGATGGCCTCCATAACCCGGATTGAAGGATTTCTGTGCTGCTGTTTTGAATGCAGCAAAGTGTCCTCCATAAGTAGATCCATGACAATGTTCCAAAATTCCATTGACTTCCTCTTCTGATACACATCTTCTGAATAGTCCATCAGATCCTTGCTTGTAGAGATAAGGCTCATCCCAAAAATACTGCCTTACATCCCTAAAAAATTTCTTCCTTTGATGATAATTCAAGGTTTTAGGCAGCTCTCCTCCGACCAAATAGTTTACCAAATCGGCATACCATGGTAAACATGTTCCCACAAACTTCGATCCGATCGAAAAACGCCTTCTTTGTCTGTGGGTTTGACACTCGAGCAGGTGGTGCTCGAGTGTCATGGTCGAGTGTTCGGTGGAAAAACTCAACAGTTGCTCTTCAGGCATAGAATCATTCATTGGAAGGATTTCTTCAACCTGTATCCTTGATAAGTGATCAGCAACTCCGTTTTCAACCCCTGGTTTATCGACTATCTCCATGTCGAATTCTTGTAGCAACAAAATCCATCTAAGCAGTCTAGGCTTAGCATCCTTCTTTTTCATCAAGTATCTTAGAGCTGCATGATCAATATGCTTAATAACTTTTGATCCAACCAGATAGGACCGGAATTTCTCAAAGGCGAACACAACTGCAAGCAATTCCTTCTCCGTGGTGGCGTATTTCACCTGGGCTTCGTCTAGTGTTCTACTAGCATAGTAGATCACATTCAGTTTCTTATCTATCTTCTGTCCCAGAACTGCTCCAACAGCATAGTCACTAGCATCACACATTATCTCAAAAGGGAGATTCCAATCGGGTGCTTGAACTATTGGTGCTGTTATCAAGGCGTTTTTAAGTTCGAGAAAAGCCTTGAGGCATTCCTCGTCAAAGACGAAATCCGCCTCTTTACAAAGGAGACGCGTCAAAGGTCTAGCAGTTTTCGAAAAGTCTTTGATGAACCGCCTATAGAATCCTGCATGTCCCAAGAAACTCCTAATGTCCTTGACATTTTTCGGTGGTTGTAACTGAACCATAACCTCTATCTTGGCTTTGTCGACTTCAATGCCTCTTTCAGAAATCTTATGACCTAAAACGATCCCTTCTTTCACCATAAAGTGGCATTTCTCCCAATTAAGCACTAAATCCGTCTCAACGCACCTAGATAGAACCCTGCACAAGTTTGACAAACAAGAGGAGAAGGAAGAACCATAGACAGAGAAATCATCCATGAACACTTCGACCATCTCCTCAATCAGATCCGAAAATATAGAAGTCATGCAACGTTGAAAAGTAGCAGGTGCATTACAAAGACCAAATGGCATTCTCCTATATGCAAATGTACCATAAGGGCAAGTAAATGTTGTTTTTTCCTGATCATTTGGATGTATAGGGATTTGGAAAAATCCACTATATCCATCAAGGAAACAATAATATGAATGATTAGCCAACCTTTCAAGCATTTGGTCTCTGAATGGCAAAGGATAATGATCTTTTCTAGATGCAGAATTCAATTTCCTAAAATCAATGCACATTCTATGTCCTGTAATGGTTCTAGTTGAAATCAAGTCATCATTTTCGTTTCTAATGACAGTGACCCCTCCCTTTTTAGGCACACAATGCACAGGAGACACCCATTTACTATCCGAAATAGGATAGATTATATCAGCATCTAACAGTTTTAAAATTTCTTTCTTAACGACCTCCTTTAAATTCAGATTCAATCTCCTTTGAGGTTCCCTGCTAGAATAAGATTCATTTTCAAGGTGAATTCTGTGTGTGCATAAATCGGGAGAGATCCCTCTAATGTCAGACAGTGAGTATCCTAAGGCTTTTCTAAACCGTCTTAATTCAGAAAGCAACATGTTTAACTCATCATCACTCAATGCATTATTTACTATTACTGGATAAGTAGAGTTAGATCCAAGAAATGCGTACCTGAGCCCGGAGGGGAGTGGTTTTAGTTCCACTTTCGGCGATTTGAGCTCCGACCAGTCATCATCGAGCGGACACTCGACCTTAGTGTGGTCGAGTGTTATGGTCGAGTGTTGATTTCCAGAGGCTAAATCGGAATGCTCGAGCTTGGTGTGCTCGAGTGTTGAGGTCGAGTGTAAAGTTTCGAACTGTTTTTCACTTTTCAGTGATTTGCAAGAGTCCAACAGGCTTTTGTAGACCTCAGTTTCTTCGTATATGTATCCATCACAACCGTCTTTTATTAAAGCAGTACCAAGGTGGTCTTTCTCCATCAATTCTCCAAACAGGTCCTTTGAAAGATCATCTATTTCTTGTACCACGAATAGTTGACCCTCAATGGTCGGTTTTTTCATTATGTCACTGATGCTGAAAGTCATCTTGAAATCTTTCCCAAGGTTGAGTTCGATTTCTCCTTTTGGCACATTGATCACAGCTCCTGCAGTGGCTAAGAAGGGCCTTCCAAACAGGAAAGGGTCCTTTGGTTCTTCTCCCATATCTAGAACAACGAAATCCGTGGGGATTTCTACTCCTCCAACCCGAACTAGTAAGTCTTCTAGAATTCCATGTGGATTCCTAACCGATCTGTCAGCTAGTACCAAAGATATCTTACAAGACTTGTATCTATCGAACCCTAATCGTTTGGCGACTGTTAGAGGCATTAGGCTGATCGATGCCCCTAAATCACACAAGCAACTCCTGAATGTGAGAGGTCCAAGCGAACATGGAATTGTGAATGTTCCTGGATCATCGAGCTTCTTAGGCACAACCTTTCTTTGTATAATAGCACTGACCTCGTGAGTTAACACAACCATCCCTTCAACTTCTTGTGTTCTGTCCTTGACTGCGTCTTTCAAAAACTTTTGGTAAGGGGGCATTAGCATAAAGGCGTCTAGAATTGGTATTTTTACTTCAACCTCCGTCATCTGATTTTCAAAGAGAGCTTTGTACTTGTCTGCAACATCCTTTTTGAATCTCTGCGGAAAAGGAAGCTGCGTTTTGAAAGGAGGTGGAGCAAACGTCTTTGGGTCTTTTTGTATATCGGTTGTGTTTCTAGGCTGATCTTCAGACACTCGAGCAGGTGGTGCTCGAGTGTATTGGTCGAGTGTCACGGATTTTGGCTTTTTTCGTGCTGATTTCTGTCTGTTCTTCGACCAAATCATCCTCCCCTTCTGGAAGGACACTGTCCTCAGTGTTCTCTGTTGGTTCAGCACGAATTAGTAATTCACGGCCACTACGGAGTGTAATGGCGTTGGCGTGATACTCCTTAGGATTTTGAACAGCTTTTCCAGGTAGCTGTCCGGTTTGTTTGTTGGTTGATGAAGATCCTTGTTGATTCTCTACATATTTGAGACGAGCATTGAGAGTCTCAAATTTGCAGTTGAGTTCATTATGTGAAGCATCGATCTTAGCATGTACTTCAGCAAATTTCCGTGTTAATTCGGAAGCGCTGGCCGTCTGTCCCTTTAGTATCTGCTGCAAGATGTCCATCACTTCAGGTGTTTGTTGTGGTGGTTGGGTGTTGTATCCAGTAGGTGGTTGGTGGTGTGTTTGCTGGTACTGTTGTTTGGGTATGAATGGTTTTGATTGTGGTTGCGGATGTGGTTTGGGTGGGTACACCTGGTCGTTTGGATTCGCTACATTTGTGTTTCTGTAGGATAGGTTGGGGTTAGGTTTATAGCTGTTGAATTGTCTGAAATTGTTGCTTTGCTTCTGTACGAAATTGACCTCTTCAACCTCGTCATCGTCTTCTTCAACCCGTTCTGTTTCACTGACATGGTGTACTTGCTTATGGTGAGCTGAAAGTAGCTTGTCTAGTTTGCCTTGTATGGCTTTGAGCTCCTTTTTACTAACCATATATGAATCCGTTACGCCTCTAGGAGTTCGATCATAGTCTTCACTGTATTGGCCGTCTGCTTGGGCTAAATTCTCCACTAATTCCCATCCATCATCGACATCTTTATTCAGAAAATTCCCATTGCTGGCTGTATCTAGCAACATGCGTATCTTTGGGATCAGGCCTCTGTAGAGAGTACTGAGAAGGGACTCAGTAGTGAAACCGTGATGAGGACATTGCGATTGGTACATCTTGAATCGTTCCCAAGCCTCAGAGAATGTTTCTGAATGGTTTTGCTTAAAACCAGAGATGGAATTGCGAAGTTTCGCAGTTCTGGAATTTGAAAAGAATTTGCCTAGAAATGCTTCTTTGCAGGCGTCCCATGATGTGATAGATCCTTGTGGCAAGTTTTTTTCCCATAGATGTGCTTTGTCTCCAAGAGAGAAAGGAAACAATCGCAATTTCAGAGCATCCTCACTAACCCCGTTTATTTTTGTCAGACTGGTTAGTCTTTCAAATTCATCAAGATGATCTAGTGGGTCCTCAGAAGGTAAACCATGAAATTTACTGTTCTGAACCATGGAGATCATTCCGCTCTTAATCTCAAAGTTGTTGTTGGCGATGGCTGGTGGGACAATTCCATGGCGTTGAGTGTGGATACTGGGAGCATCACCGGCACCAATGTTTCTAACTCTCCTAGGACGAGTTCCTAATTCAGTAGCTTGTACTTGTTCTTCCATGTTAACCTGATCCGTGTATTCTTCGTTCAATCTGTTCCGTTGTTCTCGCAAGTATTCACGAGGCAAACGGTCTATTCTGTCAGAGTATGGAATGAGGTCTCCACTTCCACGAGATCTGGTATTCATGCAAGTGATTTGTGTTGTCGGAAATGACACTCGAGCGGGTGGTGCTCGAGTGTAGTGATCGAGTGTTTCTTGGTTCTGCTAGAGCTTTCTGGAAACAGGAGAAAAATCAACGTGCTCGAGTTGTGTTGATAGAGCTTGTTGATCGAGTGTACCTGAAAGCAAAGAAAAAACCAGAAACGTTTTTAGAATAATAGTATAATAAACTTAGTCTCAGAAAAGTGATTTTCCTAATTGTAGCTAACTAATCCCAGTTGGCAACGGCGCCAATTTGATAAACAAGTTTTTGCGGTGTTTTCTCAAATACCAAACTGTCTATTTAATCAATTGCAGTACAGTATGGTGTCAATCCAATGGGATAATAACTAGCAATCAAGATATAATCTACTTATTCTAATCTAAGCCACATTCGGTTTTAGCAAGTGGTTTATCTATCCTAGGTGATAACGAAATCTTAAAACAAAATGCTAAAAACGAAACACAGTATTAAAATGTAAAAACAGAGCATTAAAAGTAAAGCAATAGTGAAACTAATGATAAAGTGCAACACGAAATCTCAACCTAAAGCAGAGTATTAAAATCACGAAAATTCAATAGAGGAAAAACGGGTTCTCGAGGATTAGGATCAATGATTAGGGTATTCCTAGGGGTTCTAGACTTATCTATCAACCTATTTAGATGACCTCTAAGCAAGGAATCACAAAGTAATCACATTCGCTCTCGCGCAATGGGACCTCTCCTAAAAGACAACCTGACTTGACTCTCGCCCAACGATTGGAAATTCAAGAGGCCTTAAGTATGGACCTTACAAAGCCTAATAACACCCTAGACAATCAATCTCTTGAGCTAGGAAGATACTATCTTAATTTAAGCATGTTCAAGTGATTCCCCAAACGCCTCTCGGGGGGGATTCACCAAGAGATCGAATTTCAATTGATCAGAAAGAAACAAGCATTAAGAACACTTAAACTAAAGAGATCTAAGACCTTATTTAAACATAGACAAATCTAGAAATCCCTAAGTTTTCCCCTAATCTCACCCTTTCCTCAAGAACCCTAGACTAACTTACTCAGAATTCATGAAATAAAATAAAGACTTAAAATCGAAATCTAATTGCATAAAACTTGAAGCTAAAAATCGTAAATGCCTTAGTAAAAATCTAAAGTCTCGGTTCTGGTCCGTAAAGGCACTCGACCAAGTGATGGTCGAGTGTCATGCTCGAGTGTCGGAGACTCGAGTGACAAATCTTCTAGTTTGCATCTTGAACTTCAACCTTAGACCAGTTGATTCCTCATTGGTCTTCTTGTACTCCGAAATACTTCGTGATAAGCTCCAAAAAGTACCTAAAAGTCCCTTTTATGCAATGTATGCAATGCCCGATACTAATAATGCAAATTATGCTAAAAGGAACCTAAAACAATGATAATAATGCAAGTATGAATGCAAAACATGCTAAATAATGGTCCTAAAATGTGGTAAAATGCAGACACATCAACTCCCCCAAACTTAGTCTTTGCTTGCCCTCAAGCAAATGTGCATCGAACTAAGAAGGAAGAGAAGTTGCTAACAATGGGAACATCTTACTTAAACAAATGACCTGCCAAATCGAAAAATTGTAACCCACAAGTGAAACCTCATTCTTTTGTAAGAACCACAATTTACTTTCATCAAGGCTTAGCATCAAGACCGATTATTCCCTAACACTTAGTTGGTCTCTTAAGAAATTCAGATTCGAAACCTATTTCTTTCAAGTGCAGTCCGCAAAAGGGGCTATTAATCAAAGACTTTGGGATTCAACTTCCTCAAATTCAGCTAGTCACTAATGGTTTAAGCATTTTCGATCACTTCTCAACTTTTTACTCGTTTTTATTGGTTTTAGCTTATCAATGAAGCACGAAAAAGTACGGGTTTACGCACAGTCCCGGTTCACCTTAGGCATCGATGTATTAGCTTTATCAATGAGACGCGAAAAAGTACGGGTTTACGCACAGTCCCGGTTCATTTTAGGCGATATCGAAATGGTTTTATTGATGAACACAAGAAGGTACGGGTTTACGCACAATCCCCGTTCATCTTAGACCATATTTGCAAATCAGCTTGTCACTTACCGCGATTGGGCAAGAGACAACAGGACTGGCGGACGTGACGGCAAGATAACTATTGGAGGACTCGTCACTTGCATTCTGGAAAGATGTGGAGTGCCAATCGATGATAGAGAGTGGGCAGATACTCGATTTATGAACTTGGATCATCTAAGGAGGAGTTAATTCCTATCCGCTACAGAGGTGCAAGGTAAGCCTATATACTCTTTCCATCACTTATTAAGGCCAACTGCTTTGCTACTTCTGCCCAACAGGGAATATACGTCGATACGGATGGGGCAGAACACGGATTTTAACCCACCTCTCGAGGTTCTATATGATCCAAATGATCCACCACCACACTCATCTTCGACGGACAGTGACGAAGTGGATCCCGAGGCGTACTGTTTCGAAGAGTACGTTATGCCACCACGTCAAGGAGCCTCGGTTAGAGAAGCACACAAGCACATTGGGCTGTTGTAAAAGATGAACAAGTGGCTCATGAAGAAAGTCAAGAAGCTGACTGCTAGTGACGAGGCTAGAAGGCAAGAGAATGAGGAACTAAGTAGGAGGGTAGCTGCTTTGGAAAGAAGCGAAGGTCTGCCATCACAGCCGATTCGCCCAAGACGCGCTTCTGTATCCATGGATCATGAGAGACAGCAGCAACCAACGCCGGCTAGGCACTCCTCAGCAAACACCTCATCGTTCTTATATAGGAGACCATACGATGCAGCAGGAGGAAGCTCGAGCCAGACACTCGAGCAAGCTGAGGTCGAGCGTCAATCACGACACTCGACCGAGACATTCGAGCAAGCTGAGCTCGAGCGTCAAAGGAGTAATGCTCATTACATGGAAATCATGCGGAACGTAGCCGCCGACTACTGGAACAACTGAGAGGTACCAAATTCCTTCCCTTCATTGTATATACCATTGCATATTTTCACTTGACTTGCTGGTCTAGGATCCTCTTTCGGACTTTTTTACACACGAGGGACTGTGTGATTTAAGTTTGGGGGAGGGTTCTAGAGGACATTTGACTTTGTTTTCTGTGATTCTTAGTTTTTATTCTTTGCATTTCATCATTCGCATTACATCTAAGGCATAGAAAAACCAAAAATATTTTCAGTTAACATATTTTTTCGATTGCATATCATCTAAGGTATAGAAAACCCATAAAAATTTGAAAAAATTCAAAAAAAACATCAGTCAAAAACAGAGTGTTCATGTAGCTACATTGCATTCATATAGGATTGAGTCTAGAGTTTTGGGAATCATCTTGCTAATGATAGATAGACTTGCTAGGTTGATTGGCTAGTAACCATAATGAACTCTTGGACTTGCGTTTTTCCCTCTTGAACACTGATTGGTAGATCATTGACCTTTGAAACCAATACTTAGGTTGTGTCTCAAAAAGAACCAGATTTGTTGCCTCATAATCTTCCATTTTTCCAAATTAGGGGCTTGAGATACATTGCATAAGATCATGCCTTAGATTCAGCTAGCTAAGTAAAAAGAAAAGCATAAGATGAATATAAAATCATCCTTCTTACAACTTAACTCAAATAATATGGTCTAAGATGAACGGGGACTATGCGTAAACCTGTACCTTCTTGTGTTCATCGATGAAACCATTTCGATATTGCCTAAGATGGACCGGGACTGTGCGTAAACCCATACTTTTTCGCGTCCCATTGATAAAGCTAATACATCGATGCCTAAGGTGAACCGAGACTGTGCGTAAACCCGTACTTTTTCGTGTCTCATTGATAAAGCTGAAGCTAATAAGTACGAGTTTGAGAAAAAGTAGGAGTTAAGAAGTGATCGAAAATGCTTAATCCATAGTGTCTAGTTCAATTTAAGGAAGTTGAATCCAAAGGTCTTTGATCAATAGCCCCTCTTGCGGACTGCACTTAAAGAAATAGGTTTTGAATCTGAGTTTCTTAAGAGTCCAACTAAGTGTTAGGGAATATTCGGTTTTCATGCTAAGCCTTGATGAAAGTAGAATGTGTTTCTTACAAAGGAATGAGGGTTCACTTGTGGATTACGATTTTTCAGGTTGATAAGTTGTTTGTTTGAAGTAAGATGTTCCCATTGTCAGCAACCTCTCTTCCTTCTTAGCTCTATGCATATTTGCTTGAGGGCAAGCAAATACTAAGTTTGGGGGAGTTGATATATCTGCATTTTACCACTTTTTAAGGGCATTATTTAGCATGTTTTGCATTCATACTTGCATTATTATCATTATTTTAGGTTCATTTAGGCATAATTTGCATACTTAGTGTTGGGCATTGCATACATTGCATAAAATGTATTTTTAGGCACTTTTTGGAGTTTATCATGGAGTATTTCGGATTACAAGAAGACCGATGAGGAATCGGCTGGCCTAAAGTTGAAGTTCAGGATGTGATCTAGATGATTTGGCACTCGAGTCTGACACTCGAGCATGACACTCGACCATCACTTGGTCGAGTGGTTCTTCACACCAGAATGTTGACTTTTTCGCCGGAGTTGACTTCTTGGGCTTCTTTGTGAAAAGGGCCCATTAATACCCACTTACGCAAGCCCAATAACGTTTTAGTCTTTTTCCATTTTTTTCTTTTCAAGGAATTTTCCATTTCTCTTTCTAGGGAATTTTCTTTTCTTCTCTTTAAGCAATTTTCCTTTTTACTTTCTAAGTAATTTTCCTTTTTTTCTTTAAGACTTAAGATATTTGTTGATCTATAAATTGTAGTAGAATTAGGGTTCTTGAGGAGAGGGTGAGATTAGGGGAAAACTTAGGGATTTCCAGATTTGTTTATGTTTGATTAAGGTTTTAGATCTCTTTAATTTAAGTGTCCTTAATGCTTATTTCTTTCTGATCAATTGAAATCTGATTACTTGGTGATTCCCCCCCAAGAGGCGTTTGGGGAATCGCTTGAACATGCTTAGGTTAAGATAGCATCGCCTGGCTCAAGAGATTGATTGTTTAGGGTGTTATTAGGCTTTGTAAGGTCCATACTTAATGCCTCTTGAACTTCTAATCGTTGGCGAGAGTCAAGTCGGGTTGTTGTTCAGGAGAGGTCCCATTGCATGAGAATGAATGTGATTACTTTGTGATTCCTTGCTTAGAGGTCATATAAATAGATTGATAGACAAGTCTAGAACCCCTAAGAATACTCTAATCATTGATCCTTAACTTCGAGAACCCTTTTTTCCATTGAATTTTCGTGAACTTTAATATTCTGTTTTTAGATTAAAACTCTGTTTTTCAATTACTTTGTTTTGCACTTTACTCTGTTTTACTACTGCTCTGTTTTTGCTCTGTTTTTACGTTCTGTTTTTGCACTTTGTTTTAGTATTTCATTCGCACCTAGATTAGATTACTGTTCACTAAAATCGAATCTGGCTTAGATTAGGATAAGTATATTGCATCCCGATTGCTAGTTACTCACCCAGTGGATTGACACCATACTGTATTCCAATTGATTACATAACAATAGGTTATTTGAGAAACACGCAAAAACCTTGTTATCAGGAAGTTTCCTTGATATTGCATTCCATATTGCCTCACTAGCATTTGTGCTATGTAGTCTCACGCATAATATCATGGATTTCCACACCTCTGGCAATTGTCATATGTTGGACAATTCTCCTGGTATGACCTGATTGTCCACACTGAAAGTATTTTATTCTGCCTTTCCAGCAAACTTCGTCATGATTTTTTTCACAAGTAGCACATAATGACTGAGTATGGCTAGATCTTGAGCCCTGGTTATCTTGAGGACGATTTTGAGGCTCGCCTCAATTTGTTTCTCTATACTGTGTGCATGAGATCTTTCCCTTCCTCCTCAAGTCCTTTTTCCTTTGATGCATCCATCTCCACAATCCTCGATATAACAAAGGTTAGGAATGCTAGCACATAACCCTATCTCAAACTTGCGGACCGCATCATATTCAGTCTTGTATATGTTACTAAACCTTATGAAGCGATTGAATTGTTGTTTAAACTCCCTAACTTTTTTTGTACCCTGGCGGAGCTCGGAGAAATCACTTTCCATATGATCAATCACTTCCCGTGGAAAGTACTTCCTGTGAACTCATCCAGAAAGTTTGTCCAGGTAACCACATAATCTACATCTTCATGTTCTCCCACTAAATGCAAGCATCTCCACACAGGTAGTGCACTGCTAGACTATATCCGAACTCTACTAGACATCTAGCAGAATCAAAGTTCCTTTCCAACAGACGCTGCCAATTATCAGCACGAACTAGATTGTTGCCGCTAGTAAATGTACTCCATGCCCATATCTCTCATAAACCTCATCGTCTCCCAATACGAGAACCTAAGTCCTGGTGGCAGCATTCCCATAGGTGGAGGGGGTTGTTGATGCTGCCTCGATGCAGCAGCTGCTGGTGTTGGCTGCTCCTAAATTAGGGCAAAGGTCGGAGCCTAAGGTAGTGGTGGTGGTACATTTCAAGTAACCAACACCTGCACAAGATTACATAGTTCTAGTATCTCTTTACGAGTCGCCATATTAGGCGGGAGCAGTGCTGCTACTACCAGTAATGGCTGATCTCGATGCAATGGCACCCCTTCTGGGTTCACTACCGAGTTGCAAGTGTTGATAACGCGTCTTCTTGATGGTATTTTTTGTTAACATTTTAACATAAATTTTGAAAATAAAGCTCTTTGAATACAATTCAAATAACAACAGTTAATCATCTAAGAAAAAGCAATTCTAGAATCTAGTGACTCGCTATCTACAACAAACTTTCTTAAATTCTAACCTTCGGGGCATTCCTCGAATGCTTCCAAATGAACAAACAAAAATAAAAGTACTTTTTGATTGAAATTATTTTTGAATATAACGAGAAACTATTATTATTATTCATTATTTTTTTTTAATAAAAGTTTGAAACAAACAAAAATAATAACATTAATAATTTTTTTTTTTTGAAAACCAACTTAACCTTCGAGAACAGAACTGATTTGACTTTAACTTTTTGTTCTAATACCAAAAAAATATTTTACTAAATATTATTGAAATATGCTCTCAAGGTTTACATAAGTAATTAAATAAAAATAATTAAGATAAAGAAAGTAAACTGAAAATGTCATTTAAAATAAGAAAATAAAATTGAAAGCAAATAACTTCAAATAACCGGGAGACTCGAACCAGTTACTCACCAACCTCTATCTGATCTAGAAAAGGAAAAAGGAAGAGTAAGTATAAATACTCAATGAGGAGATCACTTGTGTCCAGTGAGGCTTATAACTTTAGCCTAACTAATTCAAGTTTATCTAACTAGAAGAAACAAACATATACAACTTGTATTTTTCAAAGAGTTGTACAAAACATGTCGTCGACAGTAGCATCCAACTTCATACTCAGGCTCAACCATCTTCTAGATGGCTTAAGATCCACTAAAGTCAATTAGTCTATCACTGTAGTTTGATATATTCCATGACAAAAATATATACATGAATACATCTTGTAACTCGATTCATTCCATGTCAACAATCTCTTCTTGGAAGCAACAACCCGTAACTCGATTCATTCCATGTCAGAAGTCTACTCATGGAAGCGACAACACGTAGCTTGATTCATTCCATGACAACCCTTTAAAAGACTTTTCTTTATATACTTTCAATACTTTTCTAACTTTTAACTACTGAAACAATTTTTTTTCTAAATTTCAACTACACAAACAATATTCCAAGCCTTTAAGTTTAATTTGAACTCTGGAATATATAGAACATTATTAAGAGTAATGCTCATATTGATTTTAATAGTTCCAATGCCACTAATTCATTTATGAGAAACAATTATAATTGGATTGACAATAATAATATCCAGAGAAGTAAACAAGTTTTTATTATGAGAAACATGATGTGTAGCCCCTAAATCAAGTATCCAAGTTTAGGAGACAAATATTGTTAATTAAGATATAGTTAGAATGTCAGTGAAACGAAATGTGGATTAAGAAAACGTGATACCCGTATTTCCAGTTGATTTCGTTAAAGTACCTGTAGTATTTGGATCAATGATCGGTTGTGACTGTAATTGCGAACTAAAGTGGCAATAAACTATTGAATTTGATCATCAGAGATATTGCCAATTGTCCCTTCGAGATCAGCTGGTGCATAATCATTTCTCGTAGAAAATAGAGAAATAATAGCAACTATATGTGATGGAGATTATGAGTTTTCTCGTTTTGCTTGAATTTTGAGGTTAACCCACGAGGAACCCCATGCTTCTTATAACAACGTTGCACAACTGGTCCGACACTGTTACATAAAGAGTATACTAGTCGATTCTTGTTATTTCTAGAGTGAACATAACACAAACTAGAATCATCGATTCAGTTGTTGCTTGTAGACACATGAAACGCAGTTGTGTGAACAACAACATTAGAGAAATTAGGTTGGTGATCATCTTGATCTAAGATATTTTAATCCTCCGCAAATGAGGAAATGAGGAAATAACCGAACCGACCTGATTAACTAACCGAATTTCATTTTACATGTGTTCCAAAGTACCCGATTACTAATTTAATACCCGACTCGATTTATCAAAATTTCAGTTTGGTTCGGTTCTATTCGAAAAAATTGGGTTGGTTCATATTCCTAGGGCTAGTAGGAGTCATTCAAGCCAACCGAAATATTCACATTGCGAACTGTCTCATTATTTTTTAACTGTAAACATTATGCCTTGCCACATGTACAAGGTTCCTCAGGTTCTTGTGTATTAGCAAGATTATCATAAAGAATTTTCAATGTGGTATAATAATCAGACAAGGACATTGACCCCTGTCGAAGATCATGCATCTCTTGAATCAAATAGAACATGTGAGGTAAGTTAGTCATATGGAAATGATTAGACAAGTCTCATCATATATTTGAAACATCATGGAGAGGAAGAATACTACGATATATCTGATCTGAGATAAAGTTTAGTAACAAGGATTTAATCATAATGTTGCATCTGAACCAAATGTGAAAATAAGCAGTAGGACAAGACAACAAGCAATCAACAAATCTAATCTTATTTATGGCATCAAAAGCAATGAACATTTCAACTCTCCTGTTTTCATAATTTGTACAATCAAGACAAATAAAAACTAACTACAAACCTAGATAATCTGAGCTATATATAAAGTATGGAGAAACCTAGGGTTATTTAAATCGAGCATTACAACGGTCCGCAAAACCTTGATTCACAACAACAAGAGGAGAAAGCGAAAGAGGGTTGTAATGTTGGTTGATCTCATTTTTTGATGAATTGAGTCTGAAATCGAGGTAAAAGAAGCTCTCAAACTAGCAGAAAAACAAGCTTTAATATCATATCACAAGAAAAATATGACGAAAGAGAAAAAGACAAAAGTTTGTTGAATTTTGTTCTTGACTAATAATTCAATCTTTACGACTATTGTTATATACAAAAGAATAATGAATGAAAGGGATAATTGTACAATGACTAATTTAATCCTACTATATAAATTACAATAAACCCATCTTGATACATGTATTTACATCATCATTTTTAGTTTTTATTTTGAAAACAATTTTCAAGTTATGGGGAATTGGTCCAAAAATTAGATAGGGGTCAAGACGCAATCGGGCGCCGGCATCTTACTTAAGTGCCCCCCGAACCGCACAAAATGGTCGCTTCTCAACATGGTGTTTGTTTGCTTTGTTGTTAATAGTATGTGATTTCTATTCAACTCTTTGTAACATTTCATTTACGATTTTAGGAGACAATATATTATTCTAAGTTTTGCCAAAACGACTCTTTTAAAATTTTACCTATGATTAATAATATTGAACAAAAACCCTAAAATATAGAGAAAATGAGGAATGCCTATAACTATTCAGTGAGAAGATAACTTTTGCCCACCAAATCATAAAACTTTAACCTAATTCACACAAAATTTATCCTATAGACATAAAACAAACATAAAGAGCTCGTGTTTTTCAACAAGTTGTATCAAACATGTCGAACTACCACAACAACCAACTCTACACACATCGGCTCAAGCATCATCTAGATGGCTTCAGAGCCACTATAGTTTATCAGTGTATTTGCCATGAAAGTGATAGCCCGGAACTCGATACATTTCATGACAAAAATCTATTCATGAAAACATCAGCCGGTAGCTCGATTTTCATTCTATTTCAACAGTTTTTTTCATGGAAGAAACGCCTTGTAACTCAATTTATTCCATGTCAGCTATCTTTTATGAAAGTGACCGCCGATTCATTCTGTTTCAACCGTTTTTTCATGGAAGCGACATCTTGTAACTCAATAAATTTTATGTCAACTCATTAAGATATTTTACTTTAATCAATCTCTTTCACTACACAAAACCGCCAACAATGCATCTCTTCAAGATTACCATAACCACACATATAAACACACATATATATATAATCACATCAATTAATCTTATTTTCATACAATTACAAAATATCATAGTATGATATGATATAATCCTAAATATATACATAATAATGCTAAATAAAATAGATTTAACAATTGTATAAATTAAAGAAAAGCTAAAAACTTACATACCACATCCTCACCTTAATCTAATACTGAAAATAGATGGAAAATAGACCGTCGACTTAAATCGTTGTTTTTTGATGAACTTCACTGATCGGATACCAAATTTGGAAAGTAGACACTTAAGGCTTTCGAACAATAGTTTGATAAATTTCTGACTCTTAGGAAATTACATCTCAACATAGGTAATCGTTGATTCGTTCTCCAAATTTTAGTTTTAGAGAAACTATCATAATTTTTGAAATGATAAGATAAATCCACGGGTCCGAAAAAACCAACAGCCCATTAAAATGGTGGTTAAAAGATTACAGTACTCTTCTTACATGTCTTTGAAACCGTTAAATGCATCTTTTGACATTTTTTTATTTAGAAGTTGCTTTTAGCATTCTAATTAGCTTGAAAAGAAAGGAATTATGTAGGATACAATTGTGCTTTTGGAACATGAAGAACAAACACATGAGCTTGAAAACTTACCAAAAATCGATATGTCAAATAAAAAACCATATCACAGATTAGATCTTTGAGACGTTGGAGTTTCTCGGAGATGAAGATCGGCGATGTGACATTGAAGCAGGTTTCTCTTATCGTATTTTCATTTTGGATGAGCAAATTGGAGTTTAGACATGACGTGTTTCCGGCGATGCTTTTGTTCACCGGAATTGCATGACGGAGATGACCTCCAGCCAACACGTGGCGACGTTCTATCTGAAGTGTGGCTTGCCACGTTAGACTCTCAAAAGGTCTTTTTGTTGGGCTATGTTATAGGTCCATTAACCATTTTTTTTATATTTGTAATGGTCTTTGGGTCTTGTCATTCAAATAATGCTTTCAGAACCACAGAAACGGACCGGACCGGACCGTATAATTTTGGGCAGTAATGGCAAAGCAGTAATTTAAAAGGATATTGATGCCTTATTTGGTACTTTCTCAAATTGCATAGCCGTCTCTCTTGTTCCTCAAAAACCCTAGAAACTGTAAAACCCTTCTCTATCTCTTTCCACACCCATTACAGTCATACGTAAGCTTTGTCAACAATGTCTTCCAAAGGATTGAAACCGCAGAAATCGACCAAGAGGAAGGATAGTGATAGCTCTGAGAAATTTAATGCTCTAAAATCGAAGAAGCCAAAGCTGGTCTCGTCATTTCAAAATCCCGGAGAACATGGTAAACCTAAATTTGGTAAACCAAAATCTGCTGGCGAAAAAGAGCAGAGTGTTGCGCTATCGAAAAAGGAGCGTCGTGTACAGGCTAAGGTTCATCTTCTATATTTTAACAAACATTTGGAGTTCGAATCATGTCTGAATATTAATACTGATTTGACTTTGAATTTAATTTCTGATTCGTGGTGTGTGTGTTTTTTTATTGGGTTTCAGGAGCTAACAGAAGCTAGGAAAAAGAAGAGGAAGCCACATTACAATCTTGAGCAAGTATGCAGCTTTTTTTTTTTTTGTAATTGAGATTATTTGCTTTAGTTTTCCCCATTTATTGTAACACAGGATGAATAAACTCAATGCCTCAAGCGATTAACTAAATATGATGGTTAACAGTGGGCATAGAATTGACCACTCTTTTATGATTTAATTATGTCAGGAGCTTGCTTCTCTATGGGAGAAGATGAGGCGCCGTGACATTGGCAAGGAGAATCGATTAAAGTTAGTATACAATGAAGAATGGCTTTGATTCTTCGATTTAAACTGTTCTGTGTTATATTCTTTTGATCATAATTGGTTAAAAACTACTTTTTTAGGCTAATATCTGAAGCCATACGAAAGATGAAGGGGAAGATTCCAGAGATTGCTGGTTCACATGTTTCATCCCGTGTTCTTCAGGTTATTTTTTGAATTTTTGCTTTATGTGATAAAGACTGCTAAATCCTTAAGAATTTTCTTGATACTGGTCTGTTGGTTTCTTCTATTACATAGACTTGTGTGAAGTATTGCTCACAAGCTGAAAAGGAAGCTGTCTACACAGAACTCCAGCCGCTTTTTCTTAACCTTGCTTCCAACACATATGCTGTTCACTTGTTAAAAAAGATGTTGGATGGAGGTAAATAACTACAAGCTGCATTGTATACTTGCTTATAGATACAAGTACAACTATCTAAAGTGACTTATTATTGCAGCATCTAAGCAACAACTGACAGCTTGTATATCCAGCCTTCGGGGACATGTCGCTCCCCTCCTGCGTCACATGGTTGGTTCTGTTGGTATGTGCTCCACTGGTTTTTTAACATATCATCAGACAACGTGCTTACACAAATTAATCTTTTATGTTCTATGAAGATGTGCAGAGCATTTTTCGGTTGCATTTTTAAAGCTTACCTTTTTTTTTGTAAATCGTCCTCAAGTTGTGGAGCATGCATACCATCTGGGAACTGCAGCACAAAAACAAGAACTCCTTGCTGAATTGTACTCTACGGAGCTTCAGTTATTCAAAGACCTGACCTCAACTACCGAGAAAACGTAATATTTCATATATCTTTTTTGTCTTACTTTATCACGTTTAAGAAAGATAAAGAAAGTTGTGTCTCTTGTATATATCTTTCTTGATATCTAGAGAACTAGGAATCCATTAGCTTTCAGCTGTTTGTATAAAATTGTTACTCTGTACAATCATAATACGAACACATATTAAGATTTAGTGAATGAAGTTTAGGGTGGTTGGCATCATCGCTAAGCTAGGACTGCAAAAAGGTGCTGTAAATAGACACATGACTGCCATTGTCCAACCAATTCTCGAGAAGGGAATTGTCGACCACTCTATTATACACAAATTGCTGATTGAATACCTGACAATAGCTGATAAGGTATATTATATATATTTAAAAAAAATTTGTGTTAGTATTTGGAAGTAGAAATATGATTTGCATTAAATTCTTCTTGTTTTTACTAAATGGATATTTTTGGTAGACTTCTGCTGCAGATGTGATTCAGCAACTGACAGGCCCCCTTCTTTTGCGTATGGTTCATACCCGTGATGGTTCAAGGCTTGCTATGCTATGCATCAAACATGGAAGCGCTAAGGTACACATTCTAGAATTTTACAAGTTCTAGGTCCAGTTTGAAGAGATCTCTTTTCTTTAGGTGTACATTGAGCCCTAGTTTTTTCTTCTTTGGTTGTATCTGTTAATCATGACATTAATGTAAATACTAAAACAATGTTGTAACTAGATTCCACAGTTGATTCTAGCTCAACGACTCACGGTGGAGATTTCAGTATAGAACCTTTACATTAAACTTCTGCACATTCTAAATATATATGATTTACAGGAGCGAAAGAAGATAATCAAAGCAATGAAAGGCCATGTTGGAAAGATGGCTTCTGATCAGTTTGGAAGTATGGTAAGGAAGCCTTGATTAATTGTATGTGGAGTTTTGTTATTATTATACTGCTTCACTGCTGCTTTGTATTTGTCTTTCAAATAGTTTTTTGTCTACCATGTGTTCTCAGGTGCTTGCATGTATTTTTTCTATAGTTGATGACACAAAGCTCGTGAGCAAGGTAGTTTCCCTGAACCAAATAAAATTTGATGGAGTATCTATTTTATGTGTTTATTCTGAATCTTGTGCACAGATAATTGTTCGTGAGCTTGAGACCACCGTAAAGGATCTTGTTATGGAAAAGGTTAGTGTTCCTTCATCTGTGAACATCTGAGATGTATTTTAAATGTACTTTGGCCCAATTCTCGGATTTGATGACTAACCTTAGGAATTATGCTCCTCTCTAGGATTAATCTGTTAAGATCTTCATGTATTTATTTTATTCCCTAATGTACGGCTTCAAAATTGTGTGTGTAGAATGGTAGGAGACCGCTATTGCAACTATTGCATCCAAATTCATCACGATATTTCAGTCATGATGATTTGGCCTCTCTTGATTTGTCTGTTCCATCACTTTGCTCAATGGTACGATGATACATCCCCAACTATTTTGCTAAGATGATAAAATTATTTTTTCTTATACTGGATGTAAAACCTGTCAATCTCTTCCGTTCACATTCAGGATAAGTCAGAGGCATCTTCTCTAACAAAGGGCTCAGATGGTAACGAATCTGGTGAGGAGGTAAAGGACGAGCAAGAAGATACAGCAACTGAGCATACAGATCAAGAAGAAAACGTCACAGTTGCAGGCAGTAAAAAAGATCCGCTTTTAAGAAGACAGGAGTTGCTCGTCAACAGTGGCCTTGCTGAGGTGTGTGTGACGTGGTGACTCTATTTTCAGTTTCTTGATTATTTTCTAATATCATGTTGCAACTCTCACATCTCTTCTATCAATCTTGATTTGTTGGACAGAGGCTTCTTGATGTGTGCGTAGAGAACGCTGAGGAATTCCTCAAGTCAAACTTAGGCAAAGAGGTCATGTATGAGGTATTGAGTTTTGTTTTCTTACATCTTTGCCGGTTTTATTTCTGTTATAAAGACGTTGGAAGAGAAATAAACCTTTTGTAGCAATGTAACAAAAAGTTATACGATATAGAGCACACAAAAAAAGGATTTTTGTGACCATATAACTTAAAGCAGCCACTCACCACATTAAGTAGAGTTCATACTCTCGTTTGCTGTAATTTACCTTTCATAATAGATGCTACTTTTAATTTGATAAAAGATGCTAGTCCTAGTGTTTCTTTCCGCGGTATTGTTATCATCTACTTGCTCTCAGCGAACTGTATTAGTTTCTCATTTTTATGTTTGTTTGTATTAGGTTGCAGTGGGGGGCTATGATGGTATTCTTTGCCCATCTCTGAACGAGAAGCTGTCTGATCTATACGAAGCTATTAGCTCAGTAGCAGCAACACCAAAACCCCAAGAACCGGAGAAGAATTCAGAGCACATCCTGGAAAACTTTCACTCAAGCCGGACTATAAGAAGGCTTGTCTTGGATTGCCCTGCTTTTGCGTCCACTCTCTTTAAGAAAGCCTTGTCTGGAAAATGTCGATCGTGGGCTCAAGGACACTGGTTAGCATAACTCCCCTCATGTATTCATTTTAGCATTGAATTTTGGTTGTGTCGAATCTCCTTTTTCTTTGGCAGTTCAAAGATTTTATCTGCTTTTCTGGAGACTGAAGATCTTAAAGTTGGTGAGATGGCTAAAAAAGAGCTTCAAGTGTTGGTGAAGGAAGGTGCTCTTAAAATCCCAGAGAGCAAAAAGCCTGAATGATGCAGCCAGCATTGTGGAATCTACTGTGTCGTCGCAGATTATAAAAATCTCAACTTGTACGCACAATACAAAGTAAAAGTAACAGAATGGGTTTCAGGATTGGGAGTCTGGGTTATATCAAACTTTGCCTTTTATTTGCAGCTTAAAAACAACGGTCCTTTTGTAACTCGAAACAATAGTTAAATCGCCTGCGCTTTTTAGTTGGTGACGTCAGATTTAAATAGCCTCGCATTTGACTAGATTCTCAAATCAAAGCCGTATTTAGATAATCATAGTTGTTACAAAAGCCTAGAAAATCAATTGTACAATATTTTGAAGTTAGGTTGTGAAGAAGAGTATGGGCATTACATGCGAGATATAAAAAAGACCATCTCTATTCTCAACCACTCTTCTCATTATTCTATGTATATATGTATGTATAACACATTTCTTTTTGTTGTTGGAAGTCAAAAATACATTGAAAAATGTAAATACAAGAGAGGTTAAACTAAGAAGGGCGAAAGAAAAGACAAAGAACAGAGATATCATCCATGGCAATGCTTCTTCTCTTCCTACGCCAAAGAATCATAGCTCTCTCTACCAATCTCTTTGCACTTTTTCTTCTCTCTTTAACTCCTTTTACGATCTCCACTGCTTCATTATTTGACATCACATCCCACATCTACATATCATCATAATTAATTAACATTACGGATTTTGATTGAAATGTTAAAACAAATTGATCTTATTACCCCATCGGTAGCCAAGATGAGAAACTGGTCTTTCTCGGTTATCTTTCGGTATGTCACTTCCGGTTCAGAGACTAAACCGAAATCCTTAAGGCAATAATCTCCGAATGCTCTTGAAACAGCTAAACCGAGTGATCCTCCATTCGGCATACCCACCCGGTACACTCCCGGTTCATCGTCCAGGCAAAACAATCGTCCATCCGATTGCTTTATCCGTTCTGCTTCCTCTGTTTAACCAGGATATTATCACATACCAATTGTTAGTTCCTGTTGATCGAATCTTTGTTAATAGTGGTGATAATAATAAAGGCTTCTTGAGATATACTGGGAATGTTTGGTTTGAAATCAAGAGAGAGCTGAACCGGAACTAAACCATTTCCATCATCAGAAGTTGTTGCTAATACAGCTCGTGAGTCACCAGCATTTGCTATAACAAGATGATCACCCTGCAAGACTGCAGTGACAGCAGTGCAGCCGCTGCAGTAAGAATCAATGGAAGGATTGATCTTGAGGTCGAGATCGACGGCTGAGAATGTTTTCAGGAAAGATTGCTTCCATAGATCAAACGGAGAGATACATTCCGGCGACGATGATAAGGAGGCAACACTTTGTTGCCATTGGCATAGCAGAGAAGATGGAAATGACTTTTTTATCCTTTTCGCTATTACATGTCCCCATGGTCCATGTCCATCAAACATTCCACAATATGTTATGTCTTCTTGGCATCCAAATCCCTATATAATTGTGTATAATATTATAAACTCATAATAACAACTTTTCATTTACTAACATCATAAATTAACAACTATGTTATTTTTTCGGGAAGACCAGATCTATAATCCAAACTCCAAATCTTATCATACGGATTATAGGATACTCTAAAATCAAATTCGGATAGAAAAAACTGTAAAGATTATCATTTAACCATATAGTATTAATATAAAGTGTACCTCCCAAACGATGGCACGATCTTGGTTGATTCCTTTCTCACCTCTATTAGAACAAATAGAGGTAAATCTCTTTGAACTCTCGGAACTAACAAAGCCAGAAGTACCAAGCAAACTCGAGTTCTTCTTCGATTCTTTCATCATCGATTTTGCAATCTCTCTCCCTTCTTCATCTCTCGATTGATTTTTACTTTTCTTCGTCGATACAGTTCTCGCTAGTCCGTCCAAAAATGCCGGTAAAAGTACCATTTCGTTGATGCTCTGATGATCCTATTCCTACCATATACATAACAAGTGCTAAGATGATTAATTAGGTATATATATCAACACATGATGATTCGTGAACATGAAAAAGAGTAAAAGGAAGAGAGAGAGAGAGAGAGAGAATCGGAGGATTAGTAAGGAAGTTACCTTTAATATTGCTTTGGTGAATATTCTTGATCAGAGTTTCTCTGTTAAATATTTTTGGTTTTGTTTGAATAAGCTGGTGAATTGTCTGTCTCTATGACTCATCATCTTTCGCTTTCTTGCCTTCGATTATTTTAGGCCTTTTATTATATATATACTTTGTTTTCGCATGTCGATAAGGACACGTAAAATTATATGCTGTGAATAAAGTTGACAACTTTTTTTAAAATTATTGTTGAAGGTTGTATATATAACAAATGGCTAGCTATATACATATTCTGTAATTAGTTTAAGGAAACGTAAATGCATTTTCCTTATATTAACTAGTTACTTCGAAGGAGCTAGGGTTTGAGAAATCATATGTTCAGACGACAAAAAAGAAAAGAAATTATATGTTCTAACTCAAACATCTGTAAACAAAAAAAAAGTTCGAAAAAAAAAAAATTATTATTATAATATGCTATATGGTTAATGAAGTTGTGTGTGTGTTATACTTTGGCTAATGAAGTTGTTGAATAAAGAAAAGGAATAATAAAAAAGTAGGGAATATATTTGATCGAATAGTTAAATATTAATTTTTGCAGATTTTTTTATTAGAATTTAGTTTCAGTGAGTTTTGTAGTCCGCATATATTTTACTTTTGAAATATTTGGTTTTGTGAATAAGGTATTTTGACAGAAGAAAAATTAAGGTGTCGAAATAAAAACTTTCGGGGGTCAAATAACGCAAAGAAAAAAAAGCGTTACAACAACCAAGTGAATGACCAATGAAAGTTTTCAATTTGTTGTCACGATAATAAAAGCTTAAGGCCGACAAATGAATAAAATAAAGGTGCTAATTGCCTCATTAGGATAGAGATGCATATACTTTAGAAATGTTTAGAATAATGTAAATACATATGTGGAAGAAATTTTAAACAAATTTTAAACGAAATGTGGTGGAAATAAAAAATGATATCATGTGGGGTTTGTTAAACAATAAAGACAATTTGTCCAAAAAAAGTTGTGGCTGTGAGAGGCTCTCCAATCTAAATGAATGGGTAAGTGCCTTTGATCCCAAACAACTACTCTCTTTTATAATAACAATAATAATAATAATAATAATAATAATAATAATAATAATAATAATAATAATAATAATAATAATAATAATAATATGTTCCCTGTCATCCGAATGTAATCTAGTAAAAACCGACTTACATTGTAAATTTACTCAAAATTATTATATATTAATCTAGAAATGTTTAAAAATTGGTATTACTCGAAATTGATGTTATTATATTAGCGGATGTATCTAGGTCATAATTTAGACTACTGGCTAATTTGTTATTTTAATGTTATTATGACTAATAACAAAAAAAAAGCTAAATAAAAAGAACAAGTTACCACTAAAATAAATGAATTTCTTTCCAATCCGTAATTCAAATTCTATAATGTTAGACAACACAATTACATATAATTAAATGGTGGTATATTTAACCATTTGATTAAAAACTTTTATTAGCATACAAATATGACTACAAGAGAAAATATAATTATTTATAGGGTTCATATAAGAAACAAAAGTATATTTTCATTTACATAAATGAAATGGAGAAACAATATTTAATACACTTATGAATGCAATAAAGAAATGGCATATGTGAATATATTATAGGCATGTATAAGGTTTTTATATTTGTACTTAATTTGTTTCTCCTTGCCCTTTATTAATGAACAAACTTATACCTATGGCTAGATATATAGATGTGCGTGTTAGATTTTATATATCTCCACTTGGCTAGATTTCTTAGGTAATTCACAGATATTAATTAGTGCTTCATAACGACTTCATATACAGTACATGTTTTAAGTTTGAGTAATCATTAATTATTAAGAGTGTGGACTTGCTTGGGTGGGTGATGATGCTAGGAATATAATAGTGATTTGAGAGGTATAAGATATTGTAAAGAGATAATATATATTAATATGCACTACATGGAATATGCTACATGCATGGTCACAATCTAACACCCATTTTTTTTTTTAATTTGTTGATACAAGAATTACGTTAACATGTTTTCGAACTAAGATACAATGCTATACAACTTTACTTTCACTACTATAAAAAAACATAGCAAATTTTAATCAAAATTTTTTTTGACCAATTTTTAATTATTTTATCAAATATTTTTCCTAAGTTTAATCAATTATATGAAAATATAATTTTTACCCAATTTTATATTATTATTATTATTATTATTATTATTATTATTATTATTATTATTATTATTATTATTATCAAAATTATATATTTTTAGTAGTGTTTGACTTCTTTGAAATTTTAAGTAGTTACTAATTGCGTTTTAAACTGTTATGATATTATACTTTTTATTTGTATTTTAGTTTTGCATAACAAAAGAATTGAACTTGCAAATTCTTAAAAATCTCAAATTTGTTCTTTACTGTAAACAATAATTCACAAACACCAACAGCAGAACTTTGAAATACTACTTATTAAATAATGATATTTTCTTACAAAAAACTATTCGTGTTAAAATTAC
Source organism: Lepidium sativum (assembly GCA_023374145.1). Taxonomy (NCBI): domain Eukaryota; kingdom Viridiplantae; phylum Streptophyta; class Magnoliopsida; order Brassicales; family Brassicaceae; genus Lepidium; species Lepidium sativum. The sequence continues at coordinate 3,437 of JAKUCM010000674.1, read as the reverse complement.
TTTACTCCAAAAAACCAATCTAAATATATTTCAACTTTAAACTATAACCTAAAACATAAGGCTCAATTGACTAATCTTTGTAAAATTTACAGTCTAAATTCTTAGAGAACTAGATTTACAATTGACTCCCTTTTATAAACTCTCAAAACCCTAAAGCTTTCTCTTGATTCATCCTTATCAAAAAGGCAATTTTCTTTTTCCTCTTGATAACATTTATTAAGATTCCTCCTTATCTTCATACTGTTAAACTCATAAGTAAAAAAATGATGAAGTTTGGTGCAAGGAAGAGTAATGTGTGTCACAAGTAACCAAATGAAGTCTTAAAGAAGAATGAAATCTCGGTTAGGAAGTAAAGAGAAGAAGAGATCACATGTTAACTAAATGCTAAAGAAGTCACTCTAAAGGACAATATGTGACCGTTGGAACCAAATTGGGAATGTCTCCATTCCCCTTTCATAAAGCTTATTTATATTTTGGATAATTCTTTCTTTAGTGACTTGTTTGTATGTAGGAGTATATGTGTATGTATAAATAGGTTTTCTTTGACTATATATATATACATATGTTGTATCTCAGTATAAAAGATTCAAGTGAATGAAAAGCACTTCTTTATTCTCGTCTCTCAGCCTCCAAAGACTCTTCTCATCTCTTCTTCATTCTCATATATGAATCTCAGTTATCTGCTTAATCTCTCTTTATCTACAAACAAGTTCCTTTGAGTCTCACTAAATCTGCCGAGTCTCTTTCTCTCTCTCTCTCTCCTTCCTCATTTCAAAAATCTCTATTGTTGTTCTTAAAGCTTTTCTATTAACCGTTGGGTAATAGATTGTTTCATTTTCGTTTTTTGCTGTTTGTGATGGAAAATCTTAAGGCTTTGGGTGTTCATGTGACCCTTAGGGGTGTGAATTACTTGCTTTGGTTAAGGACTGTCAAGAGTGCGCTAAGTAGCCGAGGGCTTTGGGCTCATATTGAAGTTGGAGCTCCAAAGAAGGCGGCGCAAGCTAGTGGAAAGGCAAAGGAAGGTGAAGGAAGCTCGGGTGTAGTTGTGGCTGTGGGAGAGGATGAAGCAAAGTGGTACCAAGATGACCAAGTTGCTCTTGTCAGCCATTCACGAAGCCTGCTCCTATTGTGAGAATGCTAAACTCCTATGGGATGCTCTCAAGAAGGTGTATGGAAACCTCTCTAACCTTAGCCGAGTGTATGAGGTGAAGAAGACTATTAGTGACCTCAATCAAGAGGATATGGAGTTTACTCATTGGTTTGGCAAGTATATATCTCTTTGGGCTGAGATGCTTAGACCCCCAACGTTGGATCTGGTGGTGTTAGGAGAAAGACTTGATCAAGAAAAAGTCTTTGGGCTCATGTTGAACGTAAATCCGGCTTATGGTGACCTTATTCGCCATCTCTTAAGACAAGATAAGCTCCCAAGTTTGGAGGAAGTGTGAGGCTTCATTCAAAGGGAGCAAATATCTCATAACCTTCTTGGTGGTAAGGGAGAGATTGTCTTGGCTAATAAAGTGGCGTTTAGGCCAGAGGAGAAGAAGATATGATTCTGTGACCATTGCAAGAGGAAAGGACATGACAAGGAGTGTTGTTAGATTCTACACCCTCATCTCAAACCAACACCGGTTTGACAACCCAAAGGCTAACCTTGCAGCTGAAGGTGTGGAGACTCAAAACAACATGGCTGCAAGTTTTTCCTCTCATGTGACTGATGGAAAGGCTATCATTGTGACTATGTGACAATATCTGACCTTGATGAGCTCATCAAATCCATCAATGCACTTAAAGAATCAGGTACCTCCTATCATTCATCTAAATCATCAGATTGTCTAATTGTTGATTTTGGTGCATCACACAATATGATTAAGAGCCCTAGGTTGCTTGGTAACTTAAAACCAAGCTTAGGGAATGTTGTTATAGCATATGGTAAAAAGGGTACCTATTAGAGGCATTGGTGATTTGAGATTGTTTAATAAACGTTCCAAAGCATTTTACATGCCTTCATTTACTTCCAACTTATTGAGTGTGAGAAAAATGGTTTGTGACTTGAATTGTATAGCTATATTTGAGCCTAATAGAAAGTCTATTTTCAGGATATTAAGAGTGGCAAAGTCCTTGGAGAAGGAGTCACTAAGGATGGATTATATATTCTTAAAGATGCTGAGAGAAATTCAATTTTATCTTACTTATTTCATGTTTATCTAGTTTTGGTTGTAGTAAAGAGGGTGTTTTGTGGCATGCTAGACTTGGTCACTGATACGATCCCACAAAGGAATCAATCCCAATTTCGTCACTTGGAGGATGTGGAGTTGGGTTGCTCGACTTTGAGACGACAAACGAACTTAAAGACGAGTTGAATGATGGATATTCTTGAGTTAGAGACGACACACGACTCAAACACAAGATGGTGGAATGATTGACGCCACAAAAGGTTGCGGAAAGACCCTTTGATAAGTCGGAAAAAGATCAATAATCGACAAACAAAAACTGATCCATGAATCTATGCTTAAAAGAGGTTTTTTTATAAAAAGATAGATTGTCTTTTCTAATGGAGGCCACGAAAATATATAGGAGAGGAAGAAGAAGAAGCTTGGACATTCCAAGACAACCTAGGAAATACAAGGAATAATAAATCTGTCTTGGAAATGCAATATGCATTAATCACTTCTTTGACTCCTCAAATGACCCTTGGAGTCTTAAGCCACGTTTTTGGACCTCTTATGGGCTTAAAACTCATTAACCAAAAGAGTCCCTTGATAGTGTAGCCCAATTACCTCATTAAAAACCTTAAGGAGAAAACCCAATGGGATAAAACTCATTTAAGGGAAAAAGAGTGTAATCGGACTCACACTCTTTGGTTAATCTTCTTGAATACTCATCTCAAGCTTCAAGGTAGGAATGTGTTGCATGGGATCACTCTTCTTCTTGGTTCCATAGCCATTTCCACGTTCCAGTGTTGCTGAAGTTGAACACAAATTCCACCAATCGATTCTTGAGCTTGAGAATAAAGTGGAGCTTCCCATGATCATATCATCCCCTCCCACTTGAAAAAGATTTGTCCTCAAATCTGAATTATCTGCAAAGAGATATAGCAAGTTAATAATCAAGAAATGAACTAGGGATAAGAAGATACCTGCGAAGATGTGTAGTGTCGTCTTTGGCTTAAATGTGGCATCTGGTGGCTCTTCCTTGGGATGAATGAAGAGGCGAAGATTTAAGTGTCTTGTTTGGGCTAGATCTGGTTGCTTGAATCGTTGATCATCTTCTCTTCTTGTGCGTCTAAACACAGTTTTGGAACTCCTATTTTGGATTTCTTTCCTTAGGTACTTCCAGTTCCAAATCTTAAAGTGGTAGCTCAGTTGTCGCCTTGGTCCATAATCAATTTGATTGCTCCAAACTTGAATTGTTTTTGCCCTTGAATCCTTAACCTGTAT
>JAKUCM010000673.1:0-40023 GCA_023374145.1 Lepidium sativum | reverse complement strand
GTAGAGTTTGGTTGAGTTTTAACTTTGCCTATTTGTGTGAAACTTTATATATATGAAGTACTGAAAGATACATCGTACTTTAAGGACTTTTAGAGCAGGTTTTCAATCTTGAACTCGTGAGGTTTATTTTACCTCATGTTGTAAATCTACCAACTTATATTATCCATGTTATGTGTAAAGTCAACAAGAAAATACATCTAATTATTTCCCAAACACTACTAATATCTACCCAAAATCTATTCAATTTAAATCTTGTTATGTAGTAGGCAAACTTTGGTTATGTTAATGTATTAACAATATTCGTCTATTGAAAAATGAAATTAACTTTGATATGCTCTCATAGGACCATCATATACGTCATAAAATATTGGTCATTTGAGAGTATTTTTAACAAAAGAGAGCTTTGTAATTGCTTTACAAACTCTACCAAAATCTACCATATAAAGGTGAGTTTACCACTCCAAAAGTCAACCCCTGCGACGCTGTAATCACTACCTCCTTATCAATTTTCTTCGCACGCGGATACTCATATATGGATGGAAATGTTTATGGTAGGGGAAGCTCATCCATGATGTCAACGCCGAATTTCATGCGGATAAAAGTGGTGAGCTTATCATCTAGTCCCTTAAATTCGTGTACAAAGGCTAAATACTCAATAAACTTGAGCATGTAAATGCCACATCACTATATTGGTGGTTCAGTGGGGTCGCTTTCACCTTAATGATAGTGTAAGCCTTCACCTTAACTTGTTTCCACATCTTCGGAGCTAGCACGCTCCTACGCAGATATGGAATCATCCTCACGTATGACCTGTTTGCATAAAAAATGTAATCAACATTTAATAAGTAAGATATACATTTCTCCACCAAAGATCATCCAAGCTCTAGCAAGATATACCATAACTTAATCCCACACAACATCATAGTCTACCAGGATCTACCAACATCTACCAAGCTCTACCATAACTCAACCAAACCCTTCATAAAAGTCAACCAAGCCCTACTAAAGATCTACCATAACTCAACCACATTTCATCATAGTCTACTACGCTTTACCAAAATCTACTATAACTCAACTATTCAGTTTCCTACAAAGATTACATGACTAAGTCAATCAATTGTTAATATGGCACGGTTAAAAGGGAAAAATCATAGATTTTAACGGTATCTTAAGTAAATCGATCTCCAACGCTACCCGATGGACATTGCAGATGTTATGAGCAACATACAATGTCTCAACATCTCAAAACAAGTGGTTATTTGTTGGACACTATACATGGGCTCTCCCAAAATACATTTGCGCATAAAATCTTCAAACATATACTTCTAGGGGTTTACAGTGAAGGGTTGGTACTGCATACACCATAAATGACCTAGGTTAGGATCAAGGAACGCTATCCTATCACTTTCATACGGAGATGGAGTCTGCCATATGTCTTTGACGAAACCTTCAAATGGGAAAAAAGTCAGACATGAAAGAAAATACTAGATCTACCAAACTCTACTAGACTAAACCCATGTTAACCCATAAATCTCCGACCACAGTTCAACTGTGTGATATGGTGAAATACATTTAGAGAATATCTGATTGGGCGACCAGCAACCAACACTCACACCTCATTCACCTTAGGTGTGTTAAAACATATTTCCCAACATGTGTTGCACATATTTGCTTGCCCATGAGAACCATGCGCATATAAATCTCTGACCACAGTTCAACTGCGTGATATAGTGAAACACATTCAGAGAATATCTGATTGGGCGACCATCAACCAACACTCACACCTCATTCACCTTAGGTGTGTAAAACATATTTCCCAATATGTGTTGTCACATATTTGCTTGCCCATGAGAATCGTGCGCCGATAAACTGCAGTATAATACAAGTTGAAAATTCTTCTCTATGTCATCGTAAGCATTAACGCCAACAAGATCTGTCATGGATGTTATCATCTTCATATGTGTAGTAGTAGTTGATGCTTTTGATTATCAACGGGGTCTTCTATTGCAACAATCCTCTTAAAGTATTTCTTGTCATCCTTATAAATGTGAAAAATAAATAAGATAACAGATAAATAATAAACTCTACATAAGTCTACAAAAAAAAACAAAATCCTCTCACGCTAGAACATAGGAGGTTTGTAAGTGGAATAACTTTTTTTTTGTAATTTTTTCACGCCCTTCTTTATATTTTTTGAAGAGTATCTAAATCATTAATGTATAATTGTGGATTAGTTGAGTAAGTTTTATTTTAATAAATGTAATTACGTAGGAACTATGGGATGATCTAAAATCTGTTTACAATGATTTCTTTGTTTGTAAAAGTAAACATTTAATAATTTCATTAACTATATTTTACTCTATAATGTTATAAAAAGTTTAGTTTCTTCTAAATAAATATACAACAAATTTATGTATTACATACTATCAATCAGAAATAGGATGAAATTATTGCTTTCATTGTTAATACGATATATATAATAGCTGCTACTACAAATAGTACTATCATCCCTATTTTCCATTGAACCTGCTTAGACTAACCATGTTTTTTTTAATCTTCTTCTAAACTTTCAGAATACATTTTTTCTGTGTGGAGAATTTGTGTGTTTGGGAATGCCAATGATTAAATAAACTTTGATTTTAAATCGGAAAAATGCCAATTTAACTCTCACTTTACAAAAAGTAGTTATAAAAAATATTCAATTTTTACATAGCCACTTTAAACATTCATATATATTGTTTTTAGATCTTAATCGTAGATTTTAGTTGACTAAGCTAAGTTAGCCGTAAATTAAATAAGTAATTAGCTCGTCAACACAAGTTATTAATCCCGTTATAAAGTTATCGCTAATTTTAGTTAACAAAAATTAACCAAGTTAATAATTTCTGTTAAATAGCATTAAATTTAATATTGAACTATAACTACCCTTAATAGTTAAATTTTTATACAGTGGACTTACTATATTACTCAATTAAAAGCCACAAATTTAATATTTTTTTTTGTTAACTAATCTACTAGCTTTTATATCCCCTCATATTACTATATAAGTTTGATCTCTGATGTCTTGAACATTTGTAAAATGACTACACCACTTGATCATCAGTTCTCAACAATGTAATTTACTTTAATCAACAAAGTTTACAATTTAAATTTAAAGTCGACATAAATAGGATATTTAAAGTGATTATCTAAAGTTTGGATATTTTTCTAACATTTTTATAATACTAGGATTAAAATGACATTTTCACATTTTAAATTACTTTGCAACGGCTCATAGCATAAAGTTAAGGTTTGTCATGGCCGTTGAGATGTTGGGAAAGAAAAAGGAGGCTCTCTCTCGTACCTTAAACAAAGCATACCATTAGTTTATAGAATTTTGTCGACACATTGATAAAAATTCTGAAACACAAAACTAAACTATTACTACATCAAACTTTATGATAAAAGCTAGTACTAATAGTAAACGTCATTAGTGTGTACTACCACGAACTTAAAAAAATAAAAGTGTACTAATTGTAATTATCAAACGAGATATGTAAGCTAATACTTACTGTCATGTCGACACGTAGCGTTTAATCAGCTATTGTCAAATAAAACCACGACGACGACTGGTCCCCACAAAAACTTCGTATATGATCCAACGGCTGCGATTTCTTTTTCCCTTACCTTTTGATTTAAATATATAATTATTTAAATATAATGTAAAAAACGCATTTATTCCGATTCCTTTCTCTCTCTTATTCGGTCCCCTCTGACCCCGTTTACTCCTCTTCGTCTTCTTCCTCGTTCTTCTTCTTCCTCAATTTCTCAATCGGGAAATATTTTGGATAGAACAAATTAATCGGTAATGATCACTGAGCCAGGTCTTAACGGACTTTCTGGTACGATGAATCGAAACCGGTTACCTGGTTTACCTGATCAATCTACATCGCTACTTCCGAATCATAGCTTTAGTCCGGCTACACTATTCGACGGCTTCAATTACAATCTCTCCGATCATATAAATTCCGTCGGAGCAGCGTCGGAGAATTTAGTTTTTGTTCGGAAAATAGAAGAAGAAGAAGACCTGGCTGATGATTTTGATTTCTCGGATGCTGTTTTAGGGTACATTAATGAGATGTTGATGGTAGAAAACATGGAAGATAAATTCTGCATGCTCCAAGAGTCTCTGGATCTTGAAGCAGCCGAGAGATCGCTTTACGAAGCTATCGGTGAGAAGTATCCTCCATCTCCAGAGCGAAACTTAGCTTCGTTTTCTCAGCGATACAGCGAAAACCTAGACCGTGTTGTTCCAGGAAACTACAGTGGAGGAGATAGTATAGACTTTGGAACGGTGGATTAAAACCACCTAGTGGTGGTTTCACTTTGGATTTTCGAAATCCTCAGAGTTGTTCTTCGATTATAGGTGTTCCGCAATCTTCGTATAGCTCTTCTAGTGGTTCAATTACTATCTGTGGAGGTGGATTAGAGGAATCATCGAATACTTTGTATCCTGATTCGAATTGGGAGAGTTATCAATCCGTTCGATTGTTTAGGCGTGGGATTGAAGAAGCTATAGGTTTCTCCCTAAACAAAACGAGTTGACTGTGAAATTCAAAGAGGAGAATTCCAGGAATAATAAAGGAAGGAAAAATTCTAGCCGTGACGAAGATTGTGTGGAAGAAGAGAGGAATAGCAAATTACCTGCAGTGTTTGCTGAAGACATTTTGAGGTCAGATGTGGTGGATAAGATCTTGGTTCATGTACCTGGAGAAGAGGGCATGAATGAGTTTGATGCATTGCGTGAGGTTCTACGGAAAGGATTTGGACAAGAAGAAAGCTTTGGTTGCTGCTCAAGGAGGGAAGAGACGATCGAGAGTGCGAGGACGAGGGCGTGGAAGAGGAAGTGGAGGGCAAAATGGGAAAAAAGAAGTTGTGGATTTGAGAAGTCTATTGATATATTGTGCTCAAGCTGTTGCAGCTGATGATCATAGGTGTGCAGGTCAGTTGTTGAAACAGATTAGACTGCATTCGACGCCGTTTGGTGGTGGGAATCAGAGGTTGGCTCATTGTTTTGCTAATAGCCTCGAGGCGAGGTTAGCCGGTACAGATAGCCAGATTTACAAAGGGATAGTAAGTAAGCCGAAATCTGCTGCAGCCGTGTTGAAGGCTCACCAGCTTTACCTTGCGTGTTGCCCTTTTAGGAAGAACTCCTATTTCATTACCAACAAGACCATACGCGATTCTGTTGGGAATTCTCCGAGGGTTCATATTATTGATTTTGGTATCCTCTATGGTTTCCAATGGCCAACTCTTATTCACCGATTTTCGGTATATGGATCACCCAAGGTTAGAATCACTGGCTTTGAGTTTCCACAGCCTGGCTTTCGTCCGGCACAGCGGGTTGAAGAAACTGGTCAAAGGTTAACAGAGTATGCCAAACACTTTGGGATCCCATTCGAATATAAAGCAATTGCTAAGAAGTGGGATGCAATTCAACTTGAAGATCTAGATACTGACAGGGATGAGATTACTATTGTTAATTGCCTGTACCGGGCTGAGGATTTACATGATGAGTCAGTCAAAGTGGAAAGTTGTAGAGACACTGTTCTAAATTTGATCAGGAAGATCAATCCCGATCTTTTCCTCTTTGGCATTGTGAATGGTGCATATAATGCACCATTCTTCGTAACACGATTTCGCGAGGCTCTCTTTCCTTTCTCCTCGATCTTCGACATGCTTGAGACAATTGTGCCACGGGAAGATGAAGAGAGGATTTTCCTCGAGATGGAGGTCTTTGGGAGAGAAGCATTAAATGTGATTGCTTGTGAAGGTTGGGAAAGAGTGGAGAGGCCTGAGACATACAAGCAGTGGCATGTTCGGGCTGTGAGGTCAGGGTTAGTGCAAGTTCCATTTGACCCAAGCATTATAAAGACAGCTCTGCGGAAAGTCAACACATTCTACCACAAGGATTTTGTGATCGATCAAGATAACCGATGGCTCTTGCAAGGCTGGAAAGGAAGAACCGTAATGGCTCTTTCTGTTTGGAAATCTGATTCCAAGGCTTGAGCGACAAAGTTAGCATAAGAGAGAGCCATGTCTTGTATTCTTCTCCTGTAGCTCCCAGACACAAAATTACAGGTACTGCTCTAATCCATTTTCACATTGCTTTCAAATGCCATCTGATTCTTTCTAGGCATTGTACTGAGACTGTGTTCTCTTTTGCAGATGAAAGAATGTGTCACTCCCAAGAACTTGTTAATGCAAGTTCCTGTGTATAACTTTCTAGCTAGATATTTATTAGTTTCTCAGCTAGGTTTTTGTAACGGTATTGTTGTAGCTAGGTCTGATCAGAGAGTTTGTAGATTGCCAGTAGAGTATAACTTGTCTAGATTGTAACACGTCTAAGAGGAAGCTTAGAGAAACTATGGTGCCTAAAAGAGAAGATTTTTTTTTACTTCTCCAATGCACACACGAGAAGCAATGTTACATCGAAATAAGGTGTTTTTACTTTCCTATTGTGTTACTATTTCTGGAAAACTCTTTTGCTTGAAATCTGAGCTCCTAGTTATTAGTTGTGGTCCCTCAGTATTATTTGTGAATTTTGATGATCTCTAGTCTTTCCAGAAGCTTTTTATGTTAATTAGAATCTAGAGCAAGACCTCTTGAGAAATAGAAAGAGACGGTTCAGCCACATAATGAACTTATTCCTCTCAGTGTCAATACTGGGACTCTGCTACAAAGGACAAAAGAGGCAAAAAGTACTCAATCATAAGATCAGAACCGAGTGGTTACTTGAGCGAAAAGAGACTTGAAATCCTTAGTTGGTGTGCCTGTTCCCTCTGGCTTTGATGCTAGGTCAAGTGCTTTAAATTTCGCCTCCTCAAGCTGCAACGCCTGATCAAATAAGAAACACCATGGATTAATTAAGAGAAGCAAAAAAATATAGTATCTGTTGATGGTCTAATCATCTCTCTTTTTTGGTCATAGGAACACACCTGAACACAGACTTCTGCAACATCAGCCCTTGCGATTGTTCTTGTCTCTGTCTCGAGAAGCTCGTCATTTTTTCCCACGAGTAATTCTCGGATGCCACCTTCCTTGTCTTGAAGACCACCCGCCCTGAATCCAAGAGGAATATTGTAAGATGAGAGATTCCGGCATTACAATATGTATCTAGTGCAAGTAAACAATAAAGATACCTTATGATAGTGTACGGAATACCGGAATCAGCCAAGTATTGCTCGGCCTTTCTCTTCCAAACCTACAAATTGCAGAAAGATTGTGATCATTGCTGTGTGAAAACTCATCTTTCTGTTTGAAGAAAGAAAGAGGAGTCACCAGAATGTTGGCATTGCCAATACTATTGAGAGGGTTATTAATGTTTGTTCCTCCCATCGAACCAACCAGAACAATCTGCTTTACTCCCGCAGCCTTAGCTATTTTCAACAAAGCCGATCAAATCATCAGTAACTCGCTAAACACAGAGACAGAAACTGATAGAGAGATGATGAATACAAACCAGCGTCTATCTGATTCTTCTGACCAATCCAATCAACCTGGAAAAAGAAAGAAAAGATCAATGATTTTCATAAGAACACACTACTAGTAGTAGTTGTAGTTATTTTCACCTGTTCTGGATAAGCTCCATCTTCAAAGTAGAACTCAGGTCTTCCTCCTTTGCTAGGATCAAAACCAGGTTTCATTTGCGGTACAGCGCTCGTAAGAATGACCAAAGCATCAATTCCTTCAACAGCAGAAGCAACGGATGCAGGGTCTCGAATATCTCCAATGAACACATCATCCTCTCCACCGATCTTCTCTTTGCTCTCTTTTGTTCTCACTAAACCCTTCGCCACAAACTCATCTGATCTCTCTTTCAATTTCTTGTACACAATTTGCCCTGCCACATTTCCATCAACACTTAAAACTCGACTTATGAATGGCACAATACCACATTGTAAATAATTTCTTTAGCTAATTATGAGAGAGAACCTGTTCTTCCACCAGCACCGGTGACGAGGACGGTGGCGGCGGAAACGATAACCGATACTCTTGTGAGCTTTCCGGTGAACTTCCTTCGACCATAGATCGACGTGGAATCTGAAACAAGTGAGCGAAATTGAAGAGAGGAAGAAGAAGATGGAAATTGGCAACGAGGTACTGATATAATGGAAGAAGACACAGCTCCGGATCTGTGAGTGTTAGCAGGAAGAAGTGAACTGAAGAATGTCGTCGTCGTCATCGCCATTGACTGAAGTTTGGTAAGCTCAGACGATGTCGAGAGAGTGAGAGAGACAAACCTTGTAACGATCTGCGGTCGCCACGTCACCTTATCTTTTGAATTATTTGAACTGTGTTTTTCTTAATGGGCTTTAAAATCAGCCTAGTTTTCTCTTGAGCTACTGGAATATTTCTCAAAACTAAAGGTTTTTTTGACCAAAAAAACTAAAAGTTGACAAGAACCGATCCATAGTGTAAAGTCCACTCCCTATAATTCCTGTTTAATTAACTAATTATAGAGGAGGAGAATGGAACCTAGATGCTAAAAGTGTTAGTTGGATCATCATATTTACTAGACTATGGGAAGTTAATCATTCTGAATTTTAGTCTTATGAAATTATTCTTAATTGAACTCATAATAGGTGGAAAATGCTATTTACAAAATTACATGGCAGAGTTTATTTAACGTATTAAAGAAAAAATACTCCGCCTGAATCTTTCAAATAACCAAAGCTGTTGATTAAGCTATCACCGGAGTTTCCACGGAAATCTTGCCGGAGTAGCTAACTTTTTCAGGCTTAGCTTCCGATTTCCAAAGGTGTGGAAAAGCCTCCCTCAAATTATGAATATTCTCTACCGCATAATCAGCTAACTTCACTCTCTGCGAAGTCCCCACCTACACCAAACAAAAATGATAAAATTTGTAGTTTTAATCGTCGCTTCATTACAGAGCAATAAACTTTGTTTATGTTAACTCACCAGGACAGTATTGAGACCAAAGGTGTTCTTCGAACACTGTCATCGAAGAACAACTACAAGACAAAAGACGGTTAATGTAATGAGATCAAACCAAACAAATGGGACTAAAAGATTTGGAGATGTTAAAGACACTCACGGTTCTTTGAGGGTCGATGTTGGCGATTTCAAGAGCCTTAAGTATGGCAGTTTCAGATGGTTTGCAGACAATAGGTGTCTTAGGCAAAGCAGAAACTTTATGTTCATAATCAGACGATAAATGTCCTATGATGTCGAAGATCTCATCATTATAATCATTCTTGTTGTTAGGATTAGTAAAATTCAATGATTCAAAACAGATAATTCCTTGGAAGCAATCCTCTAACCCTAGCCTCTTTAGGGCTCTTGCTGCGTGTAACTTATCTGCGTTCGTGAAGATCTGAACAAATTGTGACAGATACGTACATTTACATGATAACCTTTGTACTTTGGATGAAATTTTTGTATGAATGATTAGATTGAGAAGAATCATTACGATCTTGCAAAGAGGCAAGCTAAGTAAAAGACTTCTCAGAATGGGATCTTCTGGCTTGATGTTTTCATATGGTAGTCTTCCATGTACGAAACTGTAAAGAAGAGACAAATTTCAGAATCGTCCTATGATTTGTATTCTATCATACTATTCGAATTGTATATAAATACCTGTAGTAGTCGTCGTAGTCGAAGTCATAACCTATTGCCTGAAATTGAGTATGAATAAACTCGATCAAAACCTTGTTGATAATTTGAGTGGTTTTATTTGAAGTTAGACAAAGAAATTAGGAAGTAGAATTTACTCGAAGACCGGCCATGGTTGTGCCATAATTCTTGTAAAGTGAATTAGATAGCTCCAGGATCTTACTCTTGTCGATTCCAAGCTTCTCCACCATGTAATCTACCAAAAAGAAAGAAAGAAGTTAACCAATTTTATACAAAACCTAGTGACTTGCAAAACAAGAAACTGATTTTGGGAAGAAAAAAAATCACCTTTGATGTTCTGTCCACATTCTCTAGAAATTCCAGAGCTCAATGGATAAAGGGTATCATCAAGATCTGAAAAGTTCCCACAAGATTATAATCTTCTTAAAAAAAATTAAAAACACAGAAATTTTGTCTGAGGAATAACAAAACAGAGCAATTAGCCTCTTACCAAATAAAAGGGTATCGTATTTTGTGTACTGAAATCTCCATTTTTAGCTTATGTGAATGATTGTTGTTGCTTCTTGCTCACTCCTCGAGAATCTTGACACACTAAAAATAACAATGATGCTTAATTAAAAAAGAGAAAGAAACAGATATTCAGACAAAAGTGGTGGGAACAAAACAGCCAAAGTGTCTTAGTTTTCTCCATATATTTGGGGATAAGGATTATGTTTGATTGGCTGATTTCGCATTCTCAACTGTATACTCAGATAATTATTAAATTTAATCGAAAACAGTTTCATATATTTTTTTAAGAAAAACATATATATCAAATCTAAGGAAAAAAAAAAACCAAAAATATTTAAAGAGTTGAAGACATTTTAAAAAAAATTGGTATAATATCAATATTGATGTGGTAGGGAACGTATATGTATACAATGTAGTTTTGTCATATGAATGAAGATAATTAGACAAAAAAAAAGACATTCTTCCAGCTGAAAACTGAACAACAATATCCTAAAATTTAGATATACCAACTAACAAGAAAAGCAGATGTATTATCGAACCTGATCAAAGATATGACAAATGGAGAGCTAATTGGTAAGAGGCCAAACAAAGACAGAAGCAAAAGGGAAGGAGAAAGATTTGTGGCAAATGGCTTACTCTATTTATAGCACATTAACCCAACGCGGTGTTCCACTTTTACGTGCTTTTCTATTTTCTTTTTTGGCCTTTTTCATGCATAAATTTTTAGTTTTAAAAGTTAAGCTTTATTGTCCCAAGTGTTGTAGTCGGGTGATAAGACTAATGACAGGGTTTGAAGATGATCACGTTTACGGGTTTGATTATCCAATACTCAAAACTACTTCATAATTTTTTTTGGACACTTCTAATATGGATATAAACCTATCTAACAACCTATTTGAATATTTGAAGAGAAAATTTCTATAAATTGCACATCATCGAAGAAAAATAGTTTAGACTCCTTCCATAAAATACGAGAGTTTTTTGATTTATCAATTTTTTCTACGTTTTATTTAATTATAACTTTTAATATATGGAGTTACGTTTTAAAAAAAATTATATATGGTTACGTTCCGTTTTCAATTTGAGCCGAAGTTTCTTTGCGTCAATTAGAACTAAACAATGCACTTTTTCTGACTACAGAACTTTAGGTTTACCATCAATTTGTCAAACTTAATATACGAATAAAATATACGAAAATTGTTTTATTTTAAACGCTAACTATAGTTTTGGAAACTATAATCTTTGCTTAAGTTTTTTTACCCGAGTAGTAATTAACTATTTTCACGAGTTAATTTAATACGTTGATGCAAATTGCAATAGCAAGAGTTGAGAAGAAATACAACAGAAATTGAAAGCTAAAGGCTTAACTGGATCCCAAAACATGTGTGGTGTATAAATAGGTATACAGCTATTGATTTAGGACCAACTTTGAACAAAAGAATCATGTGAGTTATGATTTATGATTAGACCAACACACACTACAAGAAAACAAAGTGGATTTTCACGCCCAATGCTGTCAAAAGTGGTCGGAAAAAGTCATTTTCCGACAAACATTGACGAAAAAAGAGTTGTCGGTTTGAGATGGTCAGAAAAGAGAAAGTGGTCAGTAGTGGTCGAAAATTTCTGACCAGTTATGGTTGTCGGAAAACGCGGTCAGTTATGGTAGGAAAATACTTGTCAGTATTTGTCGTAAACTTCTCCGTCGGTGGATGTTGGAAACGACCAATCAGTAGTTGTCGGAAACTTGCCGTCAGCGGTGGTCGGAAATTTCCGACCACTTCCTTCGACCTCCACTTTTAATTTAATATCATTAAATCAAAATAATATTGATTTTGTTGTTTAATAAATATTTAAATTATAAATAAAATTTATAAAATAATAAGTTTTAAATTATAAAATATGAAAATATTTAATAAAATTTTTGTCTAAAACATTTTCGTAATCTAGTTACGGGATTATGTGAAACTCATAAATAAACTGGACGATGTGAAACTCATAAATAAACTCATAAATCTAGTTACAGAACGATGTGAAACTCGGGACGCCACCGGAGATAACGAGGTTCCCAAAAGCGAAAGGTCGACCTTTAGTACGGAGAATAGACTGTAGAAATATGAGAAAAATTAAAGTAAAATTAGGTTAGTAAACTTAATAATTATTTAAAAATTGATCTTAAAGTTTAAATTATAAGATTTTAATTTTCAAGTATAAGTTTTTAATTTATAATTTATAAAGTCTAAGATTGTAAAAAAATTAAAAAATTATGTGTAAAATATAAGCAATGCTTCCACCATGGCCGAAGTGGGTCTCGACGAAATCATGGCTGATCGGCCATTTCGCACACATCACAAATTGCTTCCACCAACACGAATGACCAAAAATCATAAAACTCAAGCAAAATCATGGGTTAATGCTAAATCAAAGCCGAAATCTTGTTTCTAATACGCGAAATCGTGCTCGTAAACCCGTAAACGACATCATCATCTCCGTTTTACAGAATCATGGCCGAAATCATGAAAATCACAAACATCTAAACCGTAAATCGCGAAACGATTTCACACACCCTAACAACCAATTTGTGCATTTGACCGTTACCCAGATCCTATATATCAATTCCGCGAAATCAATTTCAAAGATTTGAGAAACAAAATGAAAAATTGTTTAAGAAAAGTAAAGGAACTTACATGGGCTTGGAATTCGGGAAGATCTGGGGAGATTCCGGTCACAAAAGAGGCTTAAGATGGGGAGACGGCGTCTGTAAATGGCGGAGGAAGACGAAAGAGATGAAGGCGGTGATATTAAGTTGGAAACGGTCGGTTTTGGTATACGCGAACAATTGGTTTCGCGTCTAACTTTCCCCCCTCTTTCCCGTCGGAAACGGTTGGTACTTTTCGTCGATAAGTGTCGGAAACTATTGACTGTCGGTGGTCGGAAAATCTGTCGGAAATTTCCGACAGTAACTTTCCACCGTCGTCGAAACCGGTCGGTCGAGTCGGTTTTGGTCGGAAATTTCCGAAAACTATCGACCGTTTCTTGAAGTTTGTATTATCAGTTGATATTGGTCGGTTATGTTGTCGGAAAATTCCGACCTCAAACATCCCGTCGGAACTCCGTAGGATCTAGTGATGTTTTTTTGTACAAAAGAGAAAAAGTTTAAGACGATCCATGGGCTGTTATCTTCTCTTTTTATATTATTCTTTGATTAGTCTTTTTGTTTTGTTTTCGAACAAAACTAACACTTGTCAATAATTTGATCATTTTACAATGCTATCAAACAATTATTGATCAAACTAGACGACTTGTACCACACGTTTTGTTTCCTTTGATCAAAATTCTTTATACAGAATAAGGTTGATTTTCAATAAATAACACTCATTACTCAATTCCCAATATCATTATGATTTTTTGACTTTCTCTTGTGTATTCTCTGGTAATTGTTTTTAAATCAATTTTTAATTTAGGTACCTTCATTGAACCCTTCCCTTATCATGATATGATTGACTGTCAAGGTTTACTACTTATTTAAAATATCCATTGGCCATCATAATTAGTAAGTTAATCATATTACAAGTTTACAACTTACAATTTTAAAAAAAATATATATTATTACTTGTGGAAGTAATGTTTATCATCATTGTATCACATAACCACAAGTACATGAGTACGTGTACGAGTGATTGCGCATCTTGCAAATGACAAGTGTGTCGCTTTCTCATTACTAATTTCATCATTTTCGTTTCTTCCTGTAAACGTTTGAGTGATTGATATATAATTGATTTTCCTAGTTATCTTTTAATTTATTTTTAAACACTGTTAAAGTAGATTAATTATTGGAGAGATAAACATAAATGATTAATGTAATAAAGTTTATATACATTATATTTCGACAAGGATTAGGAACCTATTGGATGCACCTTACATTGTAGATAAAAACGAATGCATTGTAATGTAAAATTACTAATGTTTATGAAAAACATATAAACCTAAAAATATGACTCTCATTTTTGTCCTTTTTACCTAAACTTCACGTATTAAGAAAGTACAGCTAAAACACTCAACATTGGTCCCATCTAGCTTCATTGACATTACACAATTATTTAGGTATCTTTAGGGATTGCTTGATTCTACAAGATTTCTTGCGAATATAACACGTTGGATCGGCCAAGAACCACTCACGCCTGGAGAATAACGAGGCGAATGAGACATCTCTTAGCTAAAATTAATATTTAGTTTACTTAAGATCTGACCATAATTAATTATTGTCTTTAAATTTGCAAAGTTATGTGCTTTTCTATAGGAAACAAAATAAATTGAATACGTTAACAAGTAAAGCTATTATTTTGTTACAATATTGACCACATTATACATTTCAATTTATTAATCCTACATACAATATATAGAAAATCAACAACTTGACAAATGGTCATGATATTTATTGAAATTCCTACTAATTATATTTACTTTCTTTTTATTGTTGAATGCTTACAGTTAGAGTTTTTTTTAACCTTTATATATATTTTTAGGCTGTATTCAACGAAAAGATTATAATTTTAGACAAATACAAATACTAGGCTCCAAACTTCCAAGTTCCTAAGAAAAAATAAAAAACTTCCAAGTTCCGGTTATTAATTTGGCATGTTTAGTTAAAGCTAAACCTGTATCATGATGCCAAAGAACAAACTAAGCATATACTCCTTTCATGTTAAAATCAAAGGTATGCCTAAACTAAACACCATTCCAAATGTTTGACTTTGTTTGATTTTTTTTTTTCAAAATTATAAAACATCATTTATTTTTGGCTTGGCTTGCTTTGATTCTTCTCGTATGTTTTGTTGTCTCTGGTTGCACAAATTGCGAAGGACAGGAGAAGAATCGGACCAATGCCGTTGACCTGGAATAAGTCAACGCAACAAAACTTTCTATTGGGAGAACTACACAAATTTTCTTTGCGTGGATACATTACAATACAACTCAATATTCTAGACGTTGAGAGGTTCTCAACACTAAAGACGGTTGTTTCTGTATAAAACATTTCTTGACGTACTCTACAAGCAACAACAAAAATCAAAGATGATAATCACAAGTTGGTTCCTTTTAGATCAGAAGAGAGTGCTTTGGCGACCGATCCTTCTCGGTAAGCCAAAATTTTGATATGATCGGATCTCACCATGAACTGAAGCCGTTACAATCACCATCCCCCAAGCCGTCGGCTGTATAGTTTGTGGACCGTGGCCTCCACCGTCGAACCACGACCATGAAGATACCCTTGATGATGTGTTTATCGATGGAGATTCCCCGAACCTCGATGAATGCTGCTCTGAACCGTTCAAGCTCGACCGAAACGACGACTCACTGCTTCCCACCTCCGGCCCTGTCTCTTCCTCTGGTTGCTGCGAATTCTGCGTGGTGGCTTTCTTAGGTATAGGAGGTAATCCTGATTTTTTGTTGCGGTTAGATGTAGTTGGTGCAGCCGCCGAGGTTTCTTCTCTTGTTGGTGAGCCTACGGCGGATGAAGGCTGGCTCGAAGTAGATATGCGCTTTGAGTGGCGTTTAGAGTGCATTTGAACCGGTGGTGGCTCGCCTCTTACATGACCGTGCCAAGGAACAGCGGCTGAGACATCTTTGCAATGAAAATGTTCGTGAGATTGTGTCATGACTGTTGATCTTTTGCCTGTGTCCGATGCTTTTCTGTGACTGTTGTTCTTCCACAAGTAAACCTGAGAGTCTTCGCTCGCACAGATTATGTATTTCCCATCTTGGCTATACGAAGCAGAGATTTGGCTGCACGTATTTCTAAAGCCTGTCAACAAAAAACGAGTCATTTGTTTACACCTTTCTGCATTGATTGATTGTATTTGGTGCTAGTCTGAGATTTTTACCTTTGAATTTGTGAATAACATCAGAACCGTCTATAATTCGAATCCGTGAATCGGCAGATGTGACAAGAACTTCGGATGGATTCATTGGGGAAAACTATATAATACATATAGTTTACATTTAGTGGTCTTAACTAAAATCTTTAGGGGACGTTTTGGTTATTAAAGAAACGAACCTGAAAACCAGTGATCTTTCTTTTAGCTTGTGATTTCTTATTGCTCTGAATATCAATCTGATTAGTTTGACTCAGCTTACAATCTGTTTAACAAAAGAAAAAACGCTTAGCAACGGAAAGGAGCATCCATATATGAAATGATCCGAAAGAACTCAAGAAGGACCTTCTGTATCGTAAGCACGGCAAATTCCTTTATGAGACCCGATAAGTGCACCCTTCAATCGAAACAATCCGAACTTCATCATTTAAAAAACAACAATGAACTGGATTTTGTAGACTACTGCAAGAAACAGAGCGATACCTGACCATCTGGAGTGTAGCAAGCTGCAGTGACCATTTCATGAAGATCACTCCATTCCACAACATGTCTATCCTGAATGCTCCATATCCTTATCTTAGCATCAAGTGATCCACTTATAAAATAATTTTCATCTATTGGGCTGAACTGAATACATGTCACTGTTGAATCAATGAGATAATGGTCAAAATGGCATGCAGCCAATGATAGCAAGATGTGAAGACCGGATAAAGAAGATGTGTCTCACCGTAATCATTGTGGGCAAACAATTTGAGACATGTTTTGGTTTCTAGATCCCATAATCTGACTGTTTTGTCCATAGAAGAAGAAAGGAGAAGCTGAGATTTGGACCATGACAGATCCAAAATAGCTTCCAAATGACCCTTGAAAGAGCAAACAGGCTTCTCCGAAAAGGAGAAGACCGTTTCAGGAACATGAACGTATTCAGGAATAGGATTGTTTCTTCTTCCCGATGAGCCTTTTCCTTTCTTTTTCTTATCTACCAGAGTTGTCTCATTTCCAGCAAATGTTCTTTCCACAGACTCAGCAAGTGAGGGATGAATAGGAGTGAGACTCCCTTCATTCATAGACATTAGTTCACATTCTTGAACCTCCCATACATGAATGACTCGATCCTCTCCTCCACTTGCAAGATAATGATCATCTTGACTAAACTTGATAGTCCAAACCGCACCCTCATGAGCCTGGATCTCTTGACACAGATGCAAAGCGCTCAGTTCCTTGTAAGATTTCCCTGTTGGCCTCACCTTCACCCACTCGTTAGCTTTGCCTTGCTTATGATCTTTCCCCTTTCTAGGACTATCCGTGCTTCCATCGCTTAAATCTTTATCCGTAGCCCGTAAACTCATAGAATGAGCTACACCCTTAATGTTCTTCAACAAAGCAGCTCCTCTTCTCTTGCTCAACCTCACGCTCTTTGAAAGATACGAATTGAATTTCCGAAGATCCATCAAGGGTTCATAGTTAATCCTATTCACATTCTCTCTACGCATAAGCTCTTTAACTACAGGTGAATAACCAACACATTTCTCAAATTCCTCCAAAGTTAATTGCTTTCCAGTCTGCAGATCACTAAGCCTATTCCACATTCCATCTTCATCATACTCATTCACTATAAATTCTTTTCCTGTGTCAAGATTCTTAATCAAGAAAAACGCACTAAGCCTTGCATTCTCCGATGGCACTACTTCTGAGCCATCACGCGAACCCCTTCCGTTTTGACAAACCGCAGGGGATTGTCTGATTGGGGTTTGATACTGACAAATCCTTGTCCTTGTAGCTCCGATTGTCGAATATGTCCTTGTGAGACGCTGCTTCGAGATTTTCCCTAAAAGCTCTTCTTTCCTCCGTTTCTCAGTCAAAAATCTCTCAATATCTGATTCTGATCTCGACCGAGCAAACATAACCGGAACCAGAGGAGCTTGGTCTTGATCATGATCGTGAATCTCCGCTTCACCGTTAACCCTATCTTTACTCTCCACCTTGCCGTTTTTCTTCTTCTTATCTTTTCCATTGCTAACAATGGCCGCGTTAGAAACCACACGACGAATAGAAACAGCACCTGTGAGCATATCCTTGTTACTAGCGAGCCCCATCCCATGGAGAAGACGACGCCGACGCTCAGAAATCGATCCCGGCGCAGCCATCCAAATATCGTAATCAGGCGACATCGCCGCCGTTCGAAACTTCCTAGAGGCATTAGATACATTGGTTAACGACGAGACAGCGGAGGAAAACGAGATTCGGCAATCGTCAAAATCCTCATCCTCATCGGAAGACGAACCGGCCATATCGAAAGTAAGAGCAGAAGAGAGACGATCATGAGTTTCGAAGAATGCATCATCATCTTCTTCAAAATCCCCAAGTCCTGCCCAATCCATCGTCATCGTTCTCTTCCGATTCAACTTCCCAACCTCCATCATCTCCGACTCCACCAATCCTAAATTTCGAGAACACTATACAAAAATTAAAAAGATTGAATTTTTCAAAGGGCAATGATGAATTTGGCGACGATGATGAATTGATGATGGATCATGATTCAGCAGCACCGTTATGGAACGATGGGCAAATCGGGAATTATGGGGGAAAGTGTCAAGACGTGTTTCTCTTTGTAAGACATCTCTTCACGTTCAATTTTCAATACCAAAACTTCAAATAATTATATTCACTTTTTTAAATTAATCATAATTTAAAATCTCAATTCAACCAAAGTTCGTGGAAGCATGTTTTGTTCCTGTCACACTTCATAGCCTAATTTACGTTTTTGGTTCGACATTATAACATGATCAAATCTGTATATGTTCCACTTTACGTGTAAAATATTTAAACAATACTTACATATATGCGATTTTACACCAAAAAAATTAATTTGATTGCCAGCTTTTCTTGGTCTATATTCAATTCACACATCAGTCGACTCCAATTATTTCATGTGAAAATAAAAAGTAGAAGATTTACAAATGAACGTGGACTATAAATCAAGCTTCTCGGTTCGACAAAAATGTAGTAATTAGATTATTCAAGAGTTTACCATTGAAAAAGAATTTGACAAAATCGTTAATATCCATCTATGCAATTCGGCTTTAAGTATTCGCATAACTCGTGTAATAATAGATTATTAATTATCTTGTCAATCAAACTATTAAAAAAGAACTTGATTTTTTGGAGAATGTGTCTTCGATTAAGTGCTTGAATGTATGTTTATGCAATATATTTTATTGGAATTTAATTATCTGGTCTTGTAATTTGATGTTGGTTTAGATTTATAATTTAGTTATGGATAGATGTTATCGATGCAATATTGATAAAAAAAAACCTATCAGTTTTATTTACATTTTTAATAAGAAAGATCAACTTTCAAGACCATGAGATTTGTGATTCTAAGGAAATCTGATATAGACAGAAGATAATATAAAAGAAAGACTTGTTTCTATGGATAATCAAAATCTTGAAAGTTAGGAGACTTTGCAATGGTTGGTTACTTTATCTAAATCCTCTTTACAAACATTTCAAAGAAGCTCTCTAATCACTTTGAGGTGAAGTTTTACTGATTGATAAGAATCAAATCGACAAGAGATTACTCAATCAATACAGCTCTATGTACATCTTCATTCATGTTTTGCCTCTAACATCATTGTCGTCACAGCATTAACGATGAGAAGTACTGCTCAAATTCTTGATCAATTGTAGGCTTTGGTTCCTGTCGAGGAGAATCTGCAAACATGAAACCAAGTAGTGTGAATTCTCGGTTCAATGAATCAAATATGATCAAAACCAAAACCGGTTATTACCTTGGTTAACAGTCCATCTCCCGGAAGACAGAACAAACTTAGCAGCATTACTACATCTTTCAACTTCTTCATCTTCTTCTTCGTCGAGATAGAGAATGTTTTCAATGTCTTTCTCTGTGTAATCCTCTAGTTTCTGAGTGTCATAAATGAAATCAAGATGGCTTTCGAAACAGATCATCTTGTCTCCACTACATGATCCAGATGATTCCTCTTTCATCTCAGTCTCAGTGTTACATTCCATAGAAGTTGTTGAGTTCACATTGGATACTGAATTCTCTGATTCAAGCTCTGAGCTGCCATTAGTAACTTCGGAACAAGCTCCATTGACCAAACAAGCGTGTTTGGAAAGAGGTAGAAATGATAACTCCGATTGATCTGTCTGAAACTTTCTCTTCTTGCTCACCTCAATTCCTTCCATTTTCAATACATTTCTACAACTATTGATGATCATGTAAAGGAAACTGCAAAGAAACCGTAACAAAATCACATATCAAGTTAAACACATAGTGGATGAGATCTAAATCATCACAAATACATTTATTGATCTTGAAGTTGATAACGGTTTTAGGAACCAAAAAAGAAGAAGGAAATTTGTAAGTCTCAGTGATTAAATAAACTAATAAGACAATACTCAAAGCTCTTGTTTTTCAGTTTTGTTCAACCATTGATATAAATATACACAGACTAGTACAAATCAATTATCTCAAGTTTCTTTAAGAAACAGAGAAGAATCATAAGAAGAAAGTTGATTAGGAATAAAAAGATCTGATACATGAAAATGAAAGAAACGTGAATCAGAAGAGGAAATAATTCAGAAAATGAAAAACCTTTAAATCTGAGAAGGCTTATAGTTTATCCACTTCCACTTCAGGCATAGATCGCTGAGAAGAGAGAAGTCAAAGATATTGTTTTATTTCTGGGTTTTTCAAAAAACTGATCTTTCCCCTTTCGGAGGGTCAGAAAATCTGATAAGTTCAACTTTAAAAATGCTAACTAAGCATTATAAAAGATTACAACGCAAAACTAAGAGCGTGATTTACACGGACAACTTCAATCCGTTGATCTCATCGACATTGGCGCGTGTACACACAGCAAGAAGAATCTCCGTACTAGAGAAATGACCCATCTCTCTTCACGGGACCGTTTTAGTACTTTATCTTTCGTTCCATACGTCTTTGTATTTCTTTAACAATTCTTCCATAATGATTTTGTCATTTCGATCAAATATGTATGATGTGCTCAACATTCAAAAGTATCTTTTTTTGTATTAAATTAAATTAATTATATTTTAGCTTTTTTAGTTTTAAATATAGTTATTTTAAATTTTTATATATTAAAATAATAAATGAAAACAATTATCCGTTCGATTTTTTTTGATAGATAATTGTTTTTGTTTCATTGCTTTGGAAAGCAAACTTTTTGTAAGAAATTTAAATTAAATTAATTATATTTTAGAATAAAAAACAAATTATGATTAATTTAATCTAAATCTCAAATAACAAAATTCATTTTTTAAAACAGTAAAACAAAAACAATTTCAAGACCATATATCTTTATATTAAAAAATTTCTGAACTTTGCTGATTTATGAAACTTTTATACAGCTCATAACTGATAAGGTTGTTTTAAAATTTAGTAAAAATTTTGTCGACATTTTGTTCTTAGTGACATGTATCGGTTTGTTGGCTCTTAGCATAATGACAAAAGAGTATCTTAGTTTTTTACCTAGTCTGCTTTTACTACCTACACAAAAATATCAATCAAATAATTTATAAGCTGACAAGTCATGATGTACTGGATCACGTGCCTTGCATGTGCCCAGCATATGGTGCTTGTCTGAATGATTGTCTGCTTTCATCATTGCAACTCGTAAGAAGAAAAACTGAAACCAGATCTTCCTTCATTAACTGTTTTTAGTTCTAGTTTCTGAAATGGACTGGTCAAACATAAATACATCAAGACTTTATCAGTTTATTTTGTATAGTCAACAACAAAACTAGTTTATCAACACGAGGAAGGTATTGGACTAACCTGCTGTTTGGATCATAATAGAAACCGCTGATGGATCCGTCGCTGCAGGAGAAGCATACGTAGTAAAATCCAGCTATTGTTAGTCCACAGTCTGTGCCAACATTTACAAAGTATTGTTCTTTCCATCTCTACATGATCAGAAAAATAAAATGGAGTTGCAGGGATTTTGCGGTTCTTGAGAGAAAAGGATCATCAGAATCCATAGGAAAACTGAGAGTTTTACCATAAATATATGAGGGTAATTGTTAAGATCCAATTGCCTGCCACCATCAGACTCAACTTGTACCTGCAGGATTAACTTCAGAACGTCTTCAGGGGATGTTATTAACTCTACGATTAAAGTTACTCGAGCATTACCTGAAGAGGCGAAAAAGACTGGAACTTTGACCAATGTCTCATATCATCTTCCCTCCTGTATCATACATTTCAAAATCTGTTAACGATAAAAGAATGTTCAGTTTCAAAACCTTTAAGGAAATAAAAGGGTTGGGATATACGTGGCTTCCCATTTTCCGGTGTAAAAAGTATAGTTCTTTCCATCAACGATTTCCCCTTCCCAAAATGTTATGACCTGACAGCAGTCAAGAATGGTTTCCTGTTTTTTTATTTCAAGGGGAAGCAACATGAAGATAACAAACGAGTAAGAGCTAAGAGCTTACAGGAGTGTCAGCCATGGGAACATTTAGAGCTTCCATTGTGCCACAAAGATAGCCATGTTCAAGGTCAATTCCTTGTATCTGGACATTAACTCTCCAAGCTTCCTCTTTCTGTTGATTAGAGACATTCTGCGTGCCAGAAAATGCCTGCAACATAAAACATGTGCGAATGCCACAACTCAAAAGCTTCATCAATGTATTCATTATGAATTACGATCTCTTAGGGCTAATGAATGTTCTACATTTCCTACTAGACATGTGTGCACTTGGATTTAGCACACATGCCAACATGACAAAGATATCAAGCTATTCTAAGCAGCAAACGCCAGCTTCTATTTCGTATAAAAAGAAATCAGCTTTACTAGAATTTTTATGCAACCAGAACAATGGTATAAGTTGCGGATCTAATGGGAAAATAGTATATGGGGCCATGATGTTTGGTGCCTGCCTATGAATGATGCTTTGTGTCTGAACAACTGAGATACAAGATCATTAAGTTCTTTTTAGCATTCCTAAATAGCTAAACACAGGAGAATAGTTACTTTCCTTCTCGCCTTGCAATAGCCCCGCTTCCACAAAATTCACCCCAAGTATATTAGTAAAGCCTTACGGAGCAGACTTTCCATTACTACAACAACAGTCTATCGACGAAAATGAGCTATTCTTGTGATTTCAAGTACTTGGAACTTCGAGAACCTTATAGCAATTTTACCTTTACAGATAAGAATACCAAAACAACTTTTTCTCAATGCCAATTCTTTATTTAGGCATAGTAAGATTCTGCGTACACATAAGGCTATGTTCATATATAACTATAGATGCACAAGCATAGATACAAGACTAGAGTTCCATCGAACAATATTCCCAAGACTACTTTCTGTGGCCAGACTTCAATAGATCAACACGTGAATCTAGACCTCATACAATCGTAGGAATAAATTTCTAATTGTACCTGGCCGGCGCCGAGAAGTGAACTAGGTGGAAGCGGTGATCGATTACCAGGATCAGTTCCTAAATGGCAACAAATCCACTGAATAAGCGAGAGCCACAAACAGTGAATATAACAAACCTATAAACCCTATATTCCAAACTTGAAGAAGGGAGAAAACCTGAAACCTGAGCAGGCATGTTGCTTTCCGCAACTCTCACCGGCATTTTCTTCCTCGCCGTCTGATTTAAAAATCCAATCTTTGTTGCGACCAGATCAAATCTTGGAGCTTGTTAAACGAGATTGGCTTTACATATCGGTTTTGGTTGTTAAACCGGTATTATTGCTAACCGAGTTAAATTATATTATCCAATTAGACTCCCCGGTTTACTCTTTAAACTGGGAAAAGGATTTGCAGAAAAACCCACTCTTTTCACAAAACCTTTCATTCTCTCAGGCTCCCTTCGCCGTCGCCTCCGGGTTCTTCAACTTCCGGAGGTAATGTGAATTGGCCATTGACGGATTGATATATGTTCATGAGTTCTCCACACAGTCTTTCTGATTTAGGGGTCTCTCTTTTAGGAAGAAGCTTTTAGTCTCTGGTATGGAACTTAATTGATAAAATCTATAAGGTTTGGACCTGACGTCTCGACTCCTCTCCTTGTCTACTCGCTTCTGTCACCTTTTGAAACCAGGTTTGTCTTCTTCTCAGTTTGTAGCCATTCTATTGGCGAAAACCTGTTCGACTTCCATACTATGTGGCTGTGTTAGTTTTTTTGTGTGGTTCATTCATTGTTTGGGTTGAATTATGGCACTTTGGGGATGTTCCATTCACATTAGCTTGCTTTTTTAATGCTTTGACAATAAGTTTCACTCTTCTAGCTATTGCCACCCACTTAAGTTTGCTTGAGTTCATTCTCTATGTTGGTCTAGCATACTTATACTTGCGACTTATTGCATATCTCTTAACGGATTGCTATTCAGTAATAGGTGTTTTGTATTACATGTTTCTATACTAATACTGTTATATTTTAGATGTTGCTTCTGAAACAGAGCTCAGCTGCTGTTCTTGTCGCTGGGAATACTACTCCAGTCCTCTATACATCTCGCTTCACCTATAGAGTTGGACCAATTACAGCGAGCAGAACGCACTTGTCCAAGAGTTTGACCATGGAAAATTTGCAGAAACTTTCCACTTTCTCATCTGGGAATATCAATCCAGTGTTAGCCTGTAGCTCTCATGTGGCTTCTCCTATAAGGTACTAATAACCCCTGTAGTTTTGTTGATGGGTATACACAGCCTCTTTTCGTTTGGATATACCCATAAGTAGATTGCAAATATTCTATGTTTGAGTATAATGGTGTTACATTCTTCTTAAGTCTTTCCTTGATTTATATTATATCCTTAGCTATTGTGATTATTGTGGGTAGAAAATAAAAAAAGATTAGCATGAATTTGTCTCACAAAGGATAAAGTGGTTTGAATTGAACCATGTGTCAGTTGGGCTTGCATATATTAATCAATGGGAATGCAAATATATCTTTTCTTGCAAGTGTCATGGGATTGGGAAATTTCACATCTATTGTGGTTAAGAATGCGGAAGAAGTACTGCACTTTCTAATGTTATCTTTCTTTTCTCTTTGATAGTGAGGATAACGAAAATAAGCATGCCCATGGAGTTTCTGATATAATTGTGGGAGTGTTGGGGGGTGGACAATTAGGGCGTATGCTTTGCCAAGCTGCTTCTCAAATGGCTATCAAGGTGATGATTTTAGATCCTTCAGAGAATTGTTCAGCGAGCGCATTGTCTTACGGTCACATGGTTGATAGCTTTGATGACAGTGCTACAGTTGAAGAATTTGCAAAAAGGTCCCTTCTTTTGTTTTTTTTCTTGAGTGCTTTAGTTTCTCAATTTCTATTGCCGTAGTGACACAATTGACTGTAATTTCTTTATGCTGTGGTTAGATGTGGAGTCTTGACTGTGGAGATTGAGCATGTTGATGTGGAAACATTAGAGAAACTTGAGCGACAAGGAGTGGATTGCCAACCCAAAGCCTCTACCATCCGCATAATACAGGTTTTCTACCCTCTCTGTTTTTTTTCATAGAAAATAGTAAATACCTTTGTTGGGAATCATTGGAGTTTGTCATGCAATGTGGATCATATGAGAGAGTTTGATGTTTCAGGATAAATACATGCAAAAAGTTCATTTCTCTCAGCATGGCATCCCACTTCCAGAGTTTATGGAGGTTAGGCCATTGTTTATGCTTTTTCAAAAGAATCACTCACTAAGTTCTTTATGAATCATTGAAGAGTATGTTAAATATTCTAACCCCTAAGACTCACCATGACAGATAGACGACACTGAAGGAGCAGGAAAAGTTGGTGAACTTTTCGGTTACCCTCTTATGATCAAGAGCAAACGATTGGCTTATGATGGACGTGGAAATGCAGTTGCCAACAGCCAAGATGGGATTTCTTCTGCTGTAACGGGTAAGCCCTCAACGAACCATGTATAATGTGGTTTCATAGTTTCTAGTAACATTTGAAACAGTAAATCGTGTACAGTGCCATAGTCCATATGGGACTAAGATAGTAAGATGTTGTTAGTTACATTAAGATAATGCTCTCACGGGGAACTAGCAGTTTATTAGGTAGAAGGTGGTAATCAAGTTAGGCGAGACAATTCTTGGCTTTTATTCCTAAGTCAGTAGTAAGTCCTGATACTTATGTTAGTAGTAGATATCCTATCGGCATACTTTTTTTCTACAATGTAAACTTTATTTCTTGCTCTCCTTCACTATTTTATCTCTTTTTCCAGCTCTTGGAGGTTACAGTCGTGGTTTGTATGTTGAGAAATGGGCACCGTTTGTCAAGGTAAATGATGAAAAATATTCGTTTGCCTAAGTTACCTATTCAACTCTGGTTTCTATAATCATTTACATATACAATTACAGGAGTTAGCTGTTATTGTGGCTAGGGGAAGAGATGGTTCCATGGTTTGTTATCCCGTTGTTGAAACTGTTCACAGGTAACACAAAGCTCGACTAAATATTACTTTTATGGCTGAAAGGTTTGGTAGTTTTTTTCTTACTTCTCTACTCATACGCCTTGAAATGCACTCAGGAATAACATTTGCCATATAGTTAAAGCACCTGCAGATGTGCCTTGGAAGATCAGCAAACTTGCCACTGATGTTGCCCGAAAGGCTGTTGGTTCCCTCGAAGGTGCTGGTGTTTTTGCAGTTGAGCTGTTCTTAACAGAGGATAATCAGGTATTCTCAGACATCTGAGGCGCTCTACCTTTTTGCTTTGATTTCAACTTATCAGAGTTTTAGTTCCTCTCAGATTTTGCTAAACGAAGTTGCACCTAGACCACACAACAGTGGCCATCAAACGATCGAGTCCTGTTATACTTCACAGTTTGAACAACACTTGCGGGCTGTGGTTGGTCTTCCACTCGGTGATCCGTCAATGAGAACTCCGGCGTCCATTATGTATAATATTCTGGGCGAAGATGATGTAATGGATGTTTTTCTCTATTTTATCGTTTGAAGTATCTTGATAGTAATACACATTCCATTATCTTGTTACATAGTAATGAAAGATGCAGCAGTGTTTTAATTTTCAAATTTCAGGGAGAAGCTGGATTTAAAATGGCTCATCAACTTATTGCAAGGGCTCTATGTGTTCCAGGTGCATCTGTTCATTGGTATGACAAACCAGGTTAGATTTTTGTTCTCTTAGAGTTTCTTATTGTATGTTGTCAGTTTTGTAAACGATATAATAACTCACAAAGCTCGTATAATAAACACTGATTGTTAGAAATGAGAAAGCAGCAGAAGATGGGTCACATCACTCTTGTTGGGCGGTCTGTGGGTCTTTTGGAACAAAGATTACATTGTATATTAAGTGAGCAAAGCCATCAAGTACATGGTCAGTTTTCGTAGCATAATTAGGCTACTACAGTCAATTGGATTTTAGTTTTCAAATGCCTTCAAATTTATCTCACATCTTACTCGTCTTCTTGATTTGTGAACCCTGTTATATATATATATAAAGTATCTGTCTGAATTTTCATTGTTTGCACATTGCAGAGACACCTCGTGTTGGTATTATTATGGGTTCAGACTCAGATCTTCCTGTTATGAAGGATGCTGCCAAAATTTTGGATTCGTTTGGTGTGACGTATGAGGTAAATATTAAGATCTACTCAAAATTTAATTTGGCACGACTTACATGAAGTAATCATTATCCACTTGGAGACAGATATAAGAAAGCTGAATTTTGTAGTCTGGTAAAACTAATTGTGGAGAAGCTCAAATACAGTGCCATATGTCAGGTTCATGGATAGTATAATAGCAATACACTATGCACTGCCCATATTTTCAGGTCTCTTGACTCATTATTGATTTACAGGTAAGGATAGTTTCTGCTCATCGCACCCCAGAGATAATGTTTTCATATGCAACCTCAGCTCATAGTCGAGGAGTTCAAGTCATAATTGCAGGTGCTGGTGGTGCTGCTCACTTACCAGGTATGTCTTACATAACCTCATCTTTTCCCTCCTATAATATTGTTGAGTAAAGTATTGAATTTTCTGAATGGGGCGTGTCTTTCTTGCTCTGAAATCAGGTATGGTTGCTTCACTCACTCCTTTACCAGTGATTGGTGTCCCTGTACGCGCTACTCGTTTGGATGGAGTTGATTCACTTCTTTCCATCGTTCAGGTACGCATCTTGCATCCTAATTAACTTCAGCTGTTAACCATTAGCACCATCTGAACTGGTATTGCTTGCGATTTTCTTAACTACTCCATCTTACTTTTTTTTTGGTACCAAAGATGCCTAGGGGTGTACCTGTTGCGACAGTTGCAATAAACAATGCTACCAATGCAGCTTTGCTTGCCGTCCGGATGTTGGGTATCTCTGATACTGATCTCGTTTCAAGGTTCGTTATTTATCTTTCTTTTATCATTACATTGAACAAAAACTAGGGATTTAAGCTATAAATGAGTTATGTGTATGGTTTGCTTGATCAGGATGAGTCAGTACCAGGCAGACATGAAAGATGAGAACATAGTTAAAGGACAGAAACTTGAGACAGAAGGTTGGGAATCGTATTTGAACCAGTGAATGTTACTGGTCAGAGACCTAATTGGGAATTGCAAGTATACATACCACCGCTACTGATTTTGTTGCTAAGAAGATCGTGAAGAGTGGTCTAAGAGATAGCCTAAAGTTCCCGAGTTAATCTGAGAGATAGCCTAAAGTTCCTGAGTTAATCAATATAATTGAGTTTGTTTTTTCCGGTGTCCATGAAAATCGTTAACAATCGAAAGACTTCCTGATTGGACCAGTGTAACTGTTCAATATTCTCTTTAAATGAAATTTACTAAAACCAAAACGTATACTTATTGGATTGATCAATGATCATTATTTTCAGGCCGAAAGGAAACTTATTATTATAGTTTTAACTTTTAACATCATCATCAATAAGTAAATTGCATAAAGAACTATTCATTGTCTTTCCATAGTTAAAACATTACTACAGAAAAGTGCTATAAAGACATTTTTGATCACTAAGTCTGAACATAGAGAGTTATCCAAAGTGTGAATAAATGACAAACAAAAATACCAAATGCTATTAGTATTTGAAACCTCTGGTGTCCAAAGATGGCACAAGCAGAGGTTTAAAACCATTTCTAATAGCAGCATCCCAAACTCGAGGAGGATTCTGGATTGAATATTCGAGACCGCATTCATGTTCCTTCCACCCTTCAAGGGCGTGTACTATTCCACCAATTCTCCACGCACTCATCTCTCTCCTTCCGAGCCAATTCTATACACACACACATGCATGGCTTAAACATGTATCATAATAATTACGTTCATAACTTCTCTAACGCAAACAAACAAGCGAAGCTTTGGTATTTAGAAGTTGTAACATTGATTTAGTAGAACTGGAATGTATAAGTACCTCACAAGAATCAACGTTTTGGGCAGAGTCAGGGATGATCATTGCAGGAGTAGTATGGTAAAAGCAGTCTTTTCTTAATTTAGTTGGAGGAAATTGAGAGAAAGGAAGAAAAATGGTTCCTTCTTTTGCCATCTTCTGCTCTTTTTTGCTTAGCCCATCTCCAACCAACCAAATCTGCATCATATGTTATATATATTTG
Source organism: Lepidium sativum (assembly GCA_023374145.1). Taxonomy (NCBI): domain Eukaryota; kingdom Viridiplantae; phylum Streptophyta; class Magnoliopsida; order Brassicales; family Brassicaceae; genus Lepidium; species Lepidium sativum. Next base: position 10,424 of record JAKUCM010000673.1, on the reverse strand, counting down.
TATGTAATCTTGATTATGTTATTATTAATTTTAATGTCAAGTAATGTAGTTTACACATACCATTGGGGAGTAATTGGTTGTGAGCACCAGATTTTCTTTACAATTATCGTCAAGGACTTTCGCAAGCATGGAATGCTCTTCTTTGTGTAACACCATCACCTATTTATTTTAATATATCAAACAGAAACCGATGAGATTTGCTGTGAGTTAATTACTAACCGGAATAACGAATGCTTTGAAATGTAGTAAACTAAATGTGTGTATATATCTTTGGTGAGCTGAAACCAAATCATAAAATGAGCTGCCAAAATTATTTTGGACATAAAGTAGGCCACGTTACAGTGTTCGTGTATCAAAAGGCACCTATCAAAAGGATTAATTATATAATGGCATACCGTTTTTAAGGTAACATCGTTGACTTTATTTAAGCTAGCATCTTTATATATAGATATATAGCTATAGACAGCTAGAGAATGAAAAACATGTATCATCTTAAATGAACAAGCCTAGGTGAGGTGTAAATGGTTAAATGTCCACTCTAGAGAATTAGATAACTATATATGATTTTGTTTAAGTTATTGATCGAATTTTGTAAATACAATTGTTTTCGAAAAAAACGGGTCCAGGGTCCATGCAAGTTGAAACTTTTGTTAAAAAAGAAGTTAAGTACCTTGATGGCATTTTGGCAAAGAGATAAGACAATGGCTTGAGCCACTTTTGTGATTTGGCCTCTAAAGAGAACCTCTTTGGTCCCAACAGGAATGCTATGAAGTACGACCTCAGCTGCAAGACTGCTTCCGTCCACTATTCTTATCTTTAGCTTTGGATGTTTCCTTATGTACATTTCTCCATACCCATTTAAGTCTTCTCCCTGAGGATATTGATACATAGTTAGGTTTTATATGTATAGAGCCTAGCTATATCTCGTTTAAAATTGCAAAACATAAGAATAACATGCCTGATTTAATATCCCCAAACTCAATACTTTCACACCGTTTTTGTCCGCTTCAAGAATAGCTGCCTCTATCATTTTGTTGATACATTCTTTCTGCTGCTGCGACTTGTACTACACGTTGATTAGAAGATAAAAATTATTAGAAGACTTGATTTGATGTTTAAAGAATAGAGAAGAGAAGAGAGGTATATACATGAGAGGAGAATTTGGGAAGAAGGTGAGAGTGAAGTGTGAGATCATGGAAGCGATTTCTCTCAATGACAAAGGTTCGAGAAGAGAAAGAAGTGAGAATAAAGGAGATGATAAGAGTGAAAGGCTTCATGAAGAATAAGTAACATCGTGAAGAAAGTGGGTGTGAGGAGATGGAAGCAAAGCCAAGCCTAAGATGATAAATGGAGTCGAGTGATGTTAAATGTGTCAAATGAATCGCATCAGGCTTCTCTTCTTCTTTCTCCAACGATGTTTCGTACAATGAGTCACTGCATTTGTCAGTGGTTCCGTAGATGTAGTCGTACATTGGCATGAACAGAGAGTAGTTTGTTCTGAATTGTGTGTGGTGAAGCGAGTGAAACCTACAATAATTAGATGTAAAATGTTAACGTTGTTTGAAATAACTGAGTCTATATTAAATAACTGTTCTAGTATCGATTTAAGGACTTACGAGGGAGTATAACAGAGGAACTTGAGAGGAGGTAAAAGAGAGAATAAGGATCTTGGAATGAGCTCAAAGTTGCAGTGACCCAAATTGTTCATAAAATCTATGTAAGTTATGTATAGAACAATGGTGGCCACCGAGACCGTGCCGCATAGCAAAGTTGTGACCATAGGTAGGCTCAAGATTAATGTGTATCCAATATGCTCCGCAAACGGATGTACTACAGCTGCAATCAATATCCACGCATTAATAAAATTATGTTTAACATGATATTTTATGTAAGTGTCAGACAAGTTTCATATCTATGAGATTTATCAAGTTCGCACAGATTACGTCCATCGTTACAAAAAAAAAAATATAGAAGCGACTGATATACTTACAGGTGATAGGCTCGGTGACAATGGAGGAGTGGTGGTGAGAATGGTAACGAGAGTAGAGGAAATGGTGGTGAAGAGCTCGGTGAAACCAGTAGTATATGAACTCAACCGGACCAGTATGGAGAAGAGCGACAAAGATCAGTCCATCGGTTCGCCAAAAGGGAAGTTTGTTGGTCCCTAAGACGTATACTTTTGTTAAGTAAACAATGAGAGTATTGAATATGATTTGATCGTCCCATGTTCTTTCTCGGTCGACTTGCTCAAACTCTATGGACTTGTTCACAATCCGCTTGGTTCCTTTTGCAGTTCTATAACGGGCAAAACTTATCCATATTTGGCTATGAACAATCCTCCACACCATTAAAGCCAATGCCAACAGTTTTTCATAATCTCCTATGGTTGTATATGTGTAGATGCTGTCGATAACCAGCGGAGCCAACACCAAGTACTGTAACATTTTATCTACATTTTATACAAACATAATATCTAATGGATACATTTGAAGATGTAATAACACAAAAGAGGCAATGAAAGAGACCTTAAAGCTTCCAAGAGGTGTCCATGGCCAATCTGTTAGAAAACCTGGTCTCGACGCCATTTTTCCTCTACAATGAGCAATGCGTACTCGTTACGTCCTTCTAACTCCTTATATATACAAACACATTTATTAATGCATAGTTAGAATAGAAGGCATTACATTCACATGTGACTATGTAAGTTCTCTCTCTTACACTTCCTTGTCCGAAAGTCTAAAAAGATTCAAAGAGTATAAGTTCAACAAATTAAAGAGTCCAATTTTATTGGTGAGGAGGAGTTACGTTGGCCACATTCTTCATTAAATTTCCTTCAACCTAGACGCTTCCCCTATATTAAGCTATTGATTTGACTATACCAATTTGGCATATCTTTAAGTACTACTTGACAATTTTCTAACTTTCTTCTTTTTAATTGGTTTCTAGTTGAAAATTGAAGGAACTGTTTTTTTCACCCAACCTGCTGGGTCTTTGTTTAATATTACCTAAATTATGATATGTGACAAAAAAATATCTACCAAGTTTTAAATTTAATATTATTCCTTTTCTTATGAAAACTTTTTTCACAGCGCTCGAAATGATAAATCAGGGGACTGATAGCCGAAAGCGAATCACATTAACTGCCACAATTTGATACTCCTGGTTGTAATTAAATTGTCCTGAACATGAATACGATTGCAAGAACCAAATGACAAACTTGTAGTACTAATATATTATTTAAACATTTTTTTAGAATTTTATTTGTATCTCACGATTATTGGTGGTCTGAGTCGAGTTGGAAATGATCATATCATGTATTATATGCTAAAAACATTCTCTTTGGAGTTTGGTAGTTTGAAATTGAAAGATAATCGAGAAAATTAAAAGAGTATCTTATTTGCCATTATTTATTCTTCTTTGCTTAGCCCCATTTCCAACTAACTGAAGCAGCATGTTTGGGTATATACATTTAGGTTGTAACAACCATAGATTTCGAATGATTGTGAATTGTTTAAATTTTATGAAATTTCAGATGATTTAGATGAGTCCAAATTTTTTTTATGATTTATGATAAAATTCCAACTAAAATGATGAGATTTTGATTTTGGGTTTTTAACTAAGTAAATCCTCTAAATAATTCTAGAATAGCAGAAAATCATCTAAAATTGCATCTTTAATTTCTTCCAATAACAGTGAGTATGATTTTGTTTTTTTAAATCACTAATTCAATAACATTTTTTTTGTCAACTAGAATCCCGCACCTATTATTGCAGGTAGGGGGTTCGATTCCTGGTGCCTTGAAGATTTGTAAAGTGACTGCACTACTAAACCACCTGTCCTCGATAATTCAATAACACTTAAGTTTAAATTTTTTTAGAAATTTTTATTTGAATAAAAAATGATTTACCACTTAAACTCAAATTATTCAAAATCAGTATTTCAATATATCTCTTAAAATCAGTAATCAGAATCATTTTCATCAGCAACCTACATCAGGCTAGAAAAACCACTTGGTCATGTCGTGATTGGATTAAATTCAATACATTCTCAAAAAGCCTCGGCCCATACTCTTCTTGAACTGAAAATAGAACGATCCAATTCAACTTTGGTTATCAAGGGAGTAGTTTTTAGTTTAAAAAATGTGAATTTAACCTTTACTGAAAATGATTAGTTTAACTTTAAATTATGGATATAGTTAATTAAATTCTTAAATCTTTTATAAATTTTTGAAAAATTTCAATTTTGCATTGACTTGGTTAATTGAACTTAGGATTTGAAATAAAATAACTAAATCAAAGTTAATTAGGTTCTTCGAAAGATAAAAATAAGAAATTCACTTCTTATTTTTATTTTGAAGAACTCATAAATTTGATTTGTTATTTTCTTTCAAAAATAAGTTCAATTTTATCGTTTTAAAATATCAAAGATAATATTTTAACTGACGAATTTAAATTTATTCTTGAAAAAAAAGTAAATTAAATTTAGGAGTTCTTCAAAACAAAAATAAGAAGTAAATCAAACTTTCTAAAACCAGTTTGACTTTTGACTTTAGAGTCAATTTTGATTTGAGATTCGCGAAAACTTCAATAAACGGAATCAACAAAAAGTTAAAAGTTTTTTGAAAAATCAACAAAAAAAATAGAAAGTATAAAATTAATATATTTATATATATAACAAAAGTAACTATCTTGTAACATTTTTAACTATTACGTATCATAAATATTTACATTTCATAATATTTTTGAACAAAAGTTGCAAATAATTTAAGATGGATCTCTTCTTTAGCCATAATATTTCAATTATTTTATCTTAGGATGATACACAAACTAAAGTTAACTACATGGTCTCGTATCTTCTGGATAGTCTCTACATATGGAACACAAAACCTTTCTCTAATATTCATAACATTCACCTACTACCACCACACAAAACAGGTTTATTATTTGTATCTATCTACCACCAGAGAGTAGAGAATCAGCTATAGAAGATCCACCTGTAAACCCTTTAAAGACAGAGGAAGAATACGAATTTCCCAAGTCACTAAATCCATCATGAAGTCCAAACATCATCCCAGTCCCGGTTAAGTCCAACGGAGACAACTCTGGTAACTTTGCATCTCCTCTTAGATAGTGTAGCACTTGTCTCATACTTGGCCTAGCCCTTGGGTCAGAGTGAGAGCACAAGAGACCTAACTTCAAAACCATTTCGACCTCTTTTTCATCATACTCTGAACCCATATTTGGATCTTTAGCATCTAAGATGCTTCCTTTGTTCCATAACCCGAAAACCCAATCAACAAGCAAGAACGTCTCATCAGTCTGAAGCTGGATCTCGATAGGACGTCTACCGCAAGCAACTTCTAGTAAGAACGCCCCAAACGCAAAAACATCGGTAGCTGTTGTGGCTCGTCCTGTTCGAGTGTGTTCAGGAGCTAAGTATCCCAATGTTCCAACAACGTGTGTGGTCTGAGGATCAGACCCATGATCATACAACCGAGCCAAACCAAAATCCCCAAGTCTCCCATTGAAGTCTCCATCTATCAAGACGTTGCTTGCTTTAACGTCTCGGTGAATCACCACTTGTTCCCATTCTTCGTGAAGGTAGAATAAGCCAGAGGCAACACCAATAATGATCTTAATCCTCTGTTTCCAATCGAGTGTTACTTCCGGAGTGTTGTATAAGTACTTGTCCAAGCTTCCATTGTGCATGTAGTCATAGACCAGAAGAAGCTCACCTCTCCTACGACAGTAACCCAAGAGAGGGACTAAATTCCGATGACTCATCCGACCAATACTCACAATTTCCGCCACAAACTCTTTCATCCCTTGTCGAGACTCGTGTGAGACTCTTTTAACAGCGATCTCCAACTTCGTACCAGGCATCACACCTTTGTAAACACTCCCGAAACCACCAGATCCGAGAAGACCCTTCTCCTTGAACCCTTTAGTCGCATAGTACAAATCCTTAAACCTGAATCGGTTCTTCCCAAACTCTTTTTCCCAATCTTCGTGCTCCTCCGCGAATTTTCTCTTCCTTCTTATGATGAAACAGATGAGGAAGATTAAGGAGAAAATCAAAAAGAGGGATATCAAAGGCATCCCGATTTTGTAGAACTCAGCGATTCTCTTAGGCACGAAACGAGGAAGCTTCGGGAGTTTAGATAAATCTAAAGGCGGAGCCTTTTCGTTCACGGCGAAACTCCACCCGAGAACAAAATGTTCCGACTGAACAGAACCTGTCGCAGAGGAGAAACCCACGAACATTTCTTCGTGAAGAACCGGAGCAAGATCTCTGACAGCCGAAACAAGTGGTCTGCTAGGTTTAACCTCGTTGAACGGAGCCATCGTTACATCGATTTGATGTGTAAGACCATCATAATCGACCCAAACCTGCATCGGCTTACGACTGATCAAAGTCAGATTTTTGAATTGTTTTTTCTTGTCCCAATACCCAGCCGGAGAGCTTGCCACAGACTTCAAACTATTGATATCGATTCCGACATGATTGTCGTTGGTATCATTGAACTCTTTACTCTGGATCGTGTCCAATTCGACAGCAAAGACATGATTTTTATCATTACCATCGTTTCCGATGTTGAAGAGACCAATATACTGACTTGCAGTGCCATCAGGAATACTTGCGTTAGGAGCGATGACAAAAGCGATGCCATGGCCACTAAGTATCGGGATCTGAGAGTGAATAGCGAAGACGAAGGTTGTGGAGAAGGAGAAAACGGTGCCGTTTGGAGAATCTCTGAACCGGATTGGTTTAGTATAGAAGGCATGACCGGTGTTCTGAACGGTGTAGTTGGTTAGCTTCAAGAGACCGTTGGGTGTGACTGTAGTGATTCCTTGGAGGGATATGTCGTTGGGTGGATATTAAAAGCCATTGTTGTAAACGAGATTAACAACTTGTGAAGAAGATTTTTGAAAGAGTAAAGTGAAGAAGAAAATGGTGAAGAGGTTCAGGAACATGGTTTAAGATATTTTAATTTAGTAGAAGAAAGACGGACACCATTTATGGTGTGAAGAGTGTTGAAAAGTCGTCTTATATTTTTTTTCTTTTTCTTTTTACTATTTAGTTGATATTTTTCTTCTTCTTGTTTCTAGAAAGAAAGAAAAACAAATTCATTTTTTTCTTTGTGGGGATACTCAATTACTCATCATTAAGAAATTTCATAAGGTAGGTGATATGTGTTCAACTTCCAAGATTAAAGCTTAATTAACTCTCGTTTATGTATACACATATACATAGGGAATATATACTCCATTTTGATACTCGAATATATAGATTTCAATATTAAAATATGTCATCTATCACGCTCGTTATGCTGTAACCATTAAATAAGACGTTTTCTTAATTTATATTAGGCACTACTAGTATTTATCAACTAGTATTTGTGGATGATGATCGAAGATACCACGTTAACTATAAAGTGACTAGTTAAGTTCAGGTAAACCACATTCATACGATCTCATTACACAAAATATTTGAGTTAGTTAATAGTATTTATACTAATACATATTGTTAAAAACAAATTTAAAGTGTAGCTTGGAGACCAATCAACCTAAGAGATAAGATTATTAGTTATTTGGAAATTTTCCAAATATTGTATAGTTTTTTATTTTAATATGGAAAAATTAGAATCTACAAATAGAGATTTTGAGTTGTGACGTTCTATTGTAAGAAATTATTAAATTTAATTATTTTGGTTTTGAAGTATTTTTCAAGGCAATAAAAAACAATTCTTACTAGATATTTTAGTTAAATTTTACATATGATGTTGTAACTCCACTAGTTGAAACTGTTAAGAGTTGGGTTTCAATGAATGTTTTATCTCAGATAGGTATAACTATTGAAATCTAGATTGACAAGACATTCTATCTATAACGTATTTCTAAACCAAAATTATATTATATATATTGCATAATGTTACATAATATTTTAAAATCGAATTTTAGTAAAAAAAGAAACACCAAAATAAAATATTTAACTATTTTACCAAATAAATTTCCAGGTATTATGAATAGTGAAATATTTTACAAAGTTTGGTTACTTGAGAAATGTTTTGGTAACATTTTTGGCAAAACTAAGAGTTTAGACTTTAGATTGTTTTCCCTATGTCATGCACTAGAATTACTATTTATCAACTAGGAATACTTATGGGTGATGATGGACTTTTTGAGTAAATTATGCTCATGAATTTTATTTTTTTTATCTAGATTCTAGTAAAATAGGAAATTAAGAATGACATAAGAAATGACATCAGGGTGAGAAGCTATCTCGTTTTAGGGAGTATTTTCATATTAGAGTAAGCCCTCACTTAAAATTTCAACCTGGCTTTGGCTCCACTAGGACACAAGTGCTTCAATGATATTCTGTTCTTGTCACAGACTGGGAGTCGTCTAATAAGCCAACCAAATACAGCGAATTTCAACAATTTTCAAAGTTATAATGTGAATTCGATATTCGATACAAAGAGGAAGAATCTATAATTAGACATTTATGTGGATACAATAGCCTAGAATGGTTCTCAAAGTTCTTGCCCGTTGCCGAACGTAACTGCTTACCTTATATAATTGTCAATGAAATTAAATAGACTCTTAAATATGTATTATTGTACGGAATGAAATGAAAAAAAGCTACAAATATTAACATTTAACTGTTTAACAAAAAAACATTCCCACATTAATTACTTCAACTATACAATTCAAGAGTTTAGTTTAGATTAGCTATTTTATAATATTGTTTATGCAAGTCGATTTATTCTCAATCTGATGGTTAAAAAGATTAAACTAAAAATTCAGACACCGAATTTTTGTTCTTCTCCACTACACTAATATAGTTTAAAAAAAAAATTTATGAGTGAATTCTAAATTATAGATCAGATCATTGTTCAATTCAATTATTGAAAAAACAAATGGTTCATACAATATTATTTTTGAAAAAATACAATAGTATGGTCGAGAGTCTCGGTCTCCTCCGAACTATCATCTAACATCATTCTTTCTACGCAAATTTAAAGTTTTTAAAAAAGTTTCTCATACAAAAAAGTTGAAAATTATATGGCACTTTGCAAAAATAAGATAACTATTAAATCACTTGTGTAAAGTTGCCAACATTATACCAGCATTGTTTAGAAATCACGAACCATGGAATTTAATATTGTAGGGTACAATCATTTTACTTTTATGAGTTTCTTTTAATTATGCTGAATAATGAGGTAGTTGGTGGGCTGAAACTGGGAATGACCGTGATGACAGATTGGACCCCCACGTGGTAAATGCACTACTGGTCAAAATTTGAAGACTCGAGTGGTGTCCACAATAACCTTGGAAGCTTCTGTCTGGATATCATCGTTGATTTTTTAAGTCAACCATGTCAATATTCTCTTTTAGTCTACCAGAGTTTTGCGTGAGATTGTCCGTATACTAACAAAGTCTTCTCTGCTCACTCTTGTCGTTCGAACAGAAGAGTTTGTCACGATGTGTGATGAGTTCAAAAGAGTTAAAATGGAGATCCGACATTTATATAATAGAGATCTAAAGAAATCTTTTTTGTTTAGACATTATCTTATATATTTGCCAGGGAAAATGTTTTCCCTCTTATTTAAAGTGCCGACCTAGGATATGGTTGATACTTAATTTTGGCTTTACTAGAATTCGAACCAAATGTCAAACAGTCTTGTGTACAATCCTTTGTACAATATATTAAAGCAAAGAGACAAAGTCTTTAATGAACTATGCAATAAGTTAGGATATTGTTTATACATAGAACTTTGACCCAAAAAATGAAAAGAAAATAGATAGAACTAGATAAAACTCTATTTCTGATGAAATGATGAAGAAAAGACTAACAACGTGTAACATGACTTTGTCAAAATTTTAGTATTTGGTTAACTGATATATTTACATAAAAGAATGTGAAAATGGTTGCTTATTTCCGCTTAATATGAAACCATTATATAGTCTCTGTAGATAAAACGGTGTTGGTCCATTCTTCACTCGGATGCTTTGGCTGACGAGTAACACTTTCGAGAGGGTTACAATTCCGTATCTTGACATTGATTACGCTGTCTGAGTCTTCTTCACTGTTGAAAATTTCACAACATTGTCTACGTGGCGCCTGTAAAACCAATCAAATAAAAATATATCTTATAAATCAAATACACCAAATCTGAAAGCTCACAACTTACAAGTCTTATTATGCACCAAGATAATTATTATCTAACAATTTGCCTAAGAATAATTCACAAGACATTTCCTTATCAAAGTGGTTACGAAAATACCCCGAAGGTCTTGTTTTTTGTCACTATTTTCTATGTACGGAAATCTTGTTATATTTCTTTATCAAAAAAATAAAAGTTTTGTTATAAAAACGAAGATTTGGATTTTTACTTACCATTTTCCAAAGATCCGGCATCC